>OZ026555.1:2210281-2300281 GCA_964020155.1 Chondrilla cf. caribensis | reverse complement strand
AGCAATTTGTAACTAATGTAAATACGTATATGTATCAGAATGATATCTAATATATTACTGATGTCGACATTAAATTTAATTAATTCATTGTTGGTAATGTATATCATTTAATATTGTTATTTACAAGATAAATGTAAGGTATATGATGTTAAGTTATGGATCTGACAGGCAAGTGGTGAAATAAGCATATTATATGGTGCACAAGTACTAGTTACTACACGCTCTCTCTGCCGTATTGCGTTTACTGCTCGAGACCCGAGGGCGCGAAGCGCCCGAGGGCGAGTGCAGTAAACAAAGCAATACGGCAGAGAGAGCGTGTAGTAAGTGGCTTATCGCAAAATAGCCGCCCAGAAAAATTCGCCGTACGTTTGAATTCAAATACTTTTCTTCCCCTCGTTTCGATGTTTCCAGTAATTTTGTTTCTCTTTCAAGAAAATGGTCTATTATAAGCATTAGCAGCCTTCCAGCAGTGAGGAAAGCCAACCACTAGCTATTGAGTAAGCGATTTGATTTCGACGTAGAAGATGACGAGTCCCAAAAACGAGTATGGTGTGGTGCCCCAATTCTGGACGCTTTCTACTTTGGAACATCAAGTACGATAATCGGTTAAATTTATTCAAATCTTCAAACGTTGTTTCGTAGATTGAGGATCAGTTTGATACCAAACTTGATCCGAAAAACAGCCGGTTCGCGAAGAGAACATTTTCGCAACAATCCAAAGTGTCCGAAATTTGGAAGTGTCAGGGGTTCAGGGCACCCCACCATGAAAGCAGAACGAAACAAATCAAGCCAATGAAGAAAGTTGTACGTTGTACACCAGTACGAGACTGATTGATTGATTGACAATGGTTTTCCAAAGTGTTGATTGATGTGATAATTGTGCGGTCACGTTGCTAGGTTTTAGGGGTGCACGTTACTGCAGTGCTGGTAACCTGTATACTGGCATACCGGTCTCTTTGATATATGACGTCATCGGGCGATAATTTAAACTTACTAAAATAATGTGTAATGAATTAGCATCTACAAAATACCAATTGCTTAATAACGTTGCTAGCAGTTATAATGATAATAATAATAATATACTGACAACAATAAAAATAACTAACAATTACGATAATAATAACAAAAATAATAACAACAACAGCAATAATAATCAATTACAATAATTACAATAAAAAAGAAGAAATAATAGAAGTAAGCAGATAATAATAATAGCTAACGAAAAAAGAAATTGTCTTTGCTTGCCTTAGGGTTGATTTTCCCCATTACAGAAGTGTTATCATTAATTTTATTTGTAATATTTTATGCTACAGTCATATTTTATGGTGTATTAATTTTTAATTGCATGTATTACTTTGTGTGATATTATAATTTTGATTATAATAGATATATTTCATAGAAAATTACTGTCAATCTATTTACCATATTTCAATTTATCCCTTCTGCAATAATAGTATTATAATGATAATCAACTAGTGTACTATTGTAATTATTATTATTATTATTAATATTTTGTGCTATCTTTATTCATTGCTATAAGCTTATTCAGACCAAGTTATTTGAACTATAATTTGACTAGTAATGAATCCTTATATTCTTCATTTCTTCTGTATTTATGTTTACTATGATTATATTTGTTATTATTCATGTATTTATATATTATTATTTGATTGACAATGTCCATACTAATTTCTCCACATGTGTAGATTGGTATTCACCTGAGAAGCTCCACTGCTGTATTCTCCAATGGTCACCTGGGTGGATCACTGAGATACAGAGAATAATGTGTGAGTGCTTATAAGCTGTTGGTAATATTTATGGCAACTACGTACATGTACAATGCATACATTCCTAATAAAGCCACACTTTATATTGCTCATATTTCAAGACACAACTATACATGAAGAGTATAGGTTACCACTTTGTTCTGCTTCTTTATAAACACAGCTGACAGCTATCGTAGTCATGAGGATTTAGCACAGGAAATTGCACGCCAGCTACAATCTGTTGTCAGTGCTCAGGTAATGTTTACTGGAATGTGTGAGACTGGCTGTGTGTGCATCTATTATTACGAGTGGTCTCTGTTTTTGGTGGGACTCATAATTATAGTCTTGTGTATAGCAATTGCTGAGCCGTACAAATTAAAAGTAGTTTTTCTGTTTCAAATTATTTGTTTAGTACAGCAGATGTATGTACATCTATTTCACACCACATCATTATACTTCTGTATGAGGGATGCAGATGAGTGTGTACAATTTTCTTTTACTGTCATTGAAACATATTTCCTTTAGTGCCATTTATGCGAGTGTGTACTGTACAGTTCTCAATTGAATGACATGGTTTTCCTAGCTGGACCTATATGTACATATGAGGACATCTGATATTTATAGTTGTCCTATGCACACATGGACCACTAATTCAAATACGTACTTCACTGCCTGTCTACTTCATGTTATTGCAGGATCAAAGAGACTTACAGCAACATGCCATAGTCATACATGATGTTGAATTGTCTGATGAAGCTATATCTTTGGTGAGTCTATCTGAACCTAGCTTGCATGCCTGGTTTGGTTTCTGCTCTTCCATTCCTCAGCAATGTAATTTATTCATAATAAAATCCAGCCGAGGGATATTTCCCCATGATATATTTATTTATGGAGATCATCACAACTATGAATGTAATATTGCATGTTCAATATTGCAAGTGGATTTAAATTTGTTTGATCAACTACATATCCTCACACGTGAAATAAAGTCAGCCAGTGCATGAATATAACATATTATATACATGACATACGTATTTGAGGAACTTTTTGGTAATAACTGAGCAGTTTAGTGATTGCTAACTAATGCTGTACTATGGCTTTCAGACCATTATGTTAATGTGTGGAGATCATCACTACTACATTGAATGTGATGTTGGACGTCCAACAGTGCAGGTGGATTGACCTTCAAATTTGTATAAACCAAATTATCACACATGGAATGAATGCTGCCAGTAAATGTAACATTATTTACAGATGTTTGTAGCATGCTAATATACTATAAATTCTCCAATCTTGTCTCTAGATCTACCAAAAATGGTTCTCTCAGTTAAAGCAGTACTATGCTAGGCTCCCTCCTGTACCTGCCAAGATTGATTGTCCTAAACTGGAGTATATAGAGCTGGCAGTCATTGACAGAGGACGGAGAATTTTGAAGAACAAGATGCAAATCAGTGAATTCCTTGAGGCCACTATGCAAGGCATTGATGCTGTGCATAGCAAATCAGGATCAATAAAATATGAAGAAATTCTTGATTTTGGAGATGATGAACCATCCACTGGACGTAGAATTGTAATCAGCGGAGCACCTGGGTGTGGAAAGAGCACCCTTTCAAGACAACTTTGCAAGGATCTATCCTCACAGAAGCTACCAAACAATTACCAGATGGTAGTACTTGTGGAACTAAGAGAACTCATCTTCAGAATGAAACAATACGAAGAACTTGACCTGAAGCACCTTTTTGTGAAATATGCTGCGAAATCTCTTAATAGCTATAATGTTTGTGGTGCTCTCGAACAAAGTCATGGAAGAAATGTGATGTTCATTTTGGATGGCTACGATGAGCTGGAAGAATCCCTGAGGTCGTGCTTGTTCCTTGAGAAAATTCTTTCAACGCATGACCCCAAACTGTACCTGAGTGAGTGTGATGTTGTGATCACAACCCGACCTGTCACCTGCAAGAAACTTTTCACTTTGGTGACCGACCCCCATCGTCATGTTGAAATACTGGGATTCAAAAAAGAACACATTGAGGAATACATTGATAAATATTTTAAAGGATACAATCAGTCAATTGTCGAGAAACTGAAAGATAGGCTACGTCAGCTCCCTCACGTACGTGGAATGTGTCGCATTCCAATTGTTCTCGAAATTGTTTGTAAAGTTCACTATTTGCGAGGAGATCGTGGTATCCCGGAGACCCAAACTGGTATATACCAGGAATACATCATTGCCGAACTCATCAACAGTAAAGAGGGCCAGCAGATTTCCATAAACAATCTTTTGACTGTTTCAGAAGTGGACTTCCCAGGCTTTTACGAACTCTGCCAGAAGGCATTTGAATGTTGCAGCACAGAACAGCGACTACTCTTGACCAAATCTGATGTTAGCAATCTAATCCAATATGAGAAGCGGGGCAGTATTTACGGACTCCTTTGTGGTGAAGATGTTGATTTACTACGCGAGGGTGGTAACATTCGCCTGTACTACTACTTGCACAAAAGCATCCAGGAGATGCTTGCTGCAGTGCATATTGGCACACTACCAGATACTGAGCATACTTCACTATGGGAGGAGCATCTAGGACGTGTGGAAATGGGTGAAATTTGGAAGTATTATGCCGGAATCACGTCTTTGAAGAAAATCGACAAGAGCACCCTCCAAGAGATGTGCCAGAAGAAGATGAGGGAGGAAGATCATAAGATGCTCCTGATCATCTCCCTGTTTGAGGCCAATAATCCAGACGTAGCTGCCAAAGTCCTCCCTGAGATATTCCCTAATGGGCTCATTTCCATTGCCGCGAGATCAAGCTATGAAGTAACAGCATTGAACTATTGTATTAAACACCATCCCACTGTGAAAGGCATGGAGTTCACTGGGCCAAAGCCTCTCCTGAATTTCAGAGAACCACTGAGGGACATGATGAGATCCCTTCATGCATCCAAATCTGTTGATTCGTTGTCATTTTCTCAGCTTCACCAGCAAGGTATATTGCAGTAAGGGTTTGAGCTGTTTTGCAAATATCTTTTGAACGTGACATGAAGTTGCAATTGGTAGTATCTGCCACTCTATAATATATTATCAAGTGATATGTATTGATAGTTCACACCATGTATATTTTGTACGTGTATTTGGGATCTGCTGTTGGTAAATAAGAATTTACTCGGCAGATTACCCGTAAGTCTCTTTGTTAGCACTTGAATGATTTCCACAATTACATGGCTGTATGTGTATTCCTCAACCAATCCAAGTCCTGCATTACTTGTTACTACTGTATTTATGTTTTTGTCGTAGATTGGAAGCTATTCTCTGAATCATTCCCACCAAACAGCAGTATCACTTGTGCCAGGCTTGGTCATGTACCAGTTTACATTGTAACTGATGTTCTATTGAAATGTGACTTGAAAAAATTGATCATAGATGGGATGGTGAGTCAGAACTATGTTCTTAGCATGTATCATAACAGTGTATTATGTCTGTGTTGCAACTTTACAGTAGCTGAACAGTGATGATTGTCAATGAATGTGTGTATGTGTGCTCGAGGATTAGATCCAGGAATTCAGGATACAAATGTAATCAATATTAATATAATAATAGTACTATAGTATAATTACAAGCTGGGGTTATCCATGAATGGACATCATAACCAAACATGGTCAAATAACCCAACATTTCTTGGATTAAGAAACATAGAGCAAGAGGCCCAAGGTCTTAAGTCCACGAGTCACAGTCTCAGTATGTATCATGACAACATACTGCAACATACTACAACATATGTCTGTGTTGCAACTTTACAGTACCTGAACAGTGATGATTAATTGTGTGTGTTCAAAGATTAGATTTAGAATAACGGATCATAAGTGTAATCAATTTTAATATAACAATAGTGCAGTTATAGCATTGCGAGTTGGCATTTGCCATGCATGGACCAGGGTCGAATAACCCTATGTTTCTTGGATCGAGGAGCAAAGAGTGAGAGGCCCAAGGTCTCTAGTCCGTGGGTTACAGCTCACAAGTTAAGGGAGGCAGCTCCCATAGGCATGTAGTTTAAAGGACAATATGTTATGTACCTAAATTTTTTTTCAACACCTAGGCAACATAATATTAAAATATTATATATAATAATAATGAAGAAAACAGCCATACAAGCACATAAACTCCAGCATAATAATAGTAAATTAAATAATAATAATAATAATAATAAAGATGCTAATATATAAAGATAGTGATAATAATAATAATTGTATAGTAATGTTGATTTAGCATGCTGGCACCTGACCTTCTTGAATGGCCAGGTCAATGGCCTCTACGGCTGTGATCAAGCAGTTTGAGGGTAAGATAGGCCGTGAGCCACGGATGCACATGATGGCTGATCGTAGTAATGAAAAATTCAATCTACATCTTAATCAGTGTAGTATAGTAGCAATTAGGGAGTTAGATGTTTTAAGGTTTATGTAATTAAAGAAGTTGGGTCTTGGTACGAGACTAACTGACAAGTGGCAGGCTAGGACATTAATTGAAAATTATTATAATAATGATTTACTACTTGCTTTCTAACAGAACTAAGCTACATTCGGTATAACAGGGAACTTTCACAGAAAGAAAAATTTAAGATTTCATTCAAACTAACCATGCTTCCAATTAGGTGCATTGGAGCACTTCTTGTTGGCTGAAATTTGTGGTTATAATTTGGCAAATCAAACCAAAGTCCAAAAAAACACGCACAAAAATTTATTACTATGCAATAATATCACCATTACATAGATCAGGAGTAATTATTGCTTGATGTTTTTTTGTTTCTGTAGATAAATGTTACCAATCGTAGTTCAGTAGGAGAATTGGGTGATGAACTACTCTGTAGAAAGGCAGCAGCACTGGATTGGCTGGAGTTCATTGTTACATCTGCTTTCAAAGTAACTGTTAAATTAGTAACAGGCTGAGTATGAGTACTGACCAGTCATCCATAAGTCTTGTAACCAACCAACTTACATTTTTGCGATTCTAGGCAAATGCATTTGGACCACAACCATGGTTTCTCTATAGACTAGGATTTATCTGAAATGGGTTATGTCTTTAGTGTAGGTCTTTGAGGGACTACAAACTAAGTAATCATGAGTTGAGGGGTAGTATCCTCACAAGTGTGTCAATATAAATGACTTCTTAGGATATTGATCCATCTATGATATAAATCGCAACATACAATTGGACAGATATTAATTACATGTGAACCATTTGTATGTAATATCCATATGTGGGTTTTGACAGCCATTTGCAATATGACATCATAAAATGGCTGATTATGTTCGTCATAATTATTATACTAATCTACATTTTGTTGTCTCAATTGCAATAGTGAACCGGGATGCATTCATTTTACATAAGTACAGTTTTTATAATATTAAGATTTCAGACCACTTTCACAGCTATTTATCTGCTCAATCAATGATACTAAACCTGCATACTTGTAGATACATACGTAAGTGCCCCTAAATGTAATTTTCAAGGATTGGCAATTATATTACATATTATTATACAATTTATTTGTACAACCTAATTTTTCCATAGGCTACCTAATTTTTTCATTAGTTTGTCCTGTGGGCAACTCGAAAAAATCCTCAAATTTGAGCCCGGTGTATGCATTACTTGAACGTTAGTATGTAAGGTTTAATTATTTTTATTATGATTGCAGTTTACTGAGGGTTCGCCAATTGAAAAGCTTCTCTCATGTATTGTGAAAGGCTTAATGAATGCCACATCTGCTCTTGAGATCACCACAATGGATCCGTGCATTAAGGTATGCCATTTTTGTACGATCCAAAATCCCTACTTTCCTCCTGCTGTACTCCTTTATTGCAGAACTAAATATTCCCGAATTACATTAACCATGTGACATTTGTGAAATTTATTTGTAAACTTAAACACACATAAGATACCTGTACCTGTTTTCTGAAAACACACATGGAACAGATACGGGTACGGACAAGTACAGGTTTACCCGTTCTTTAGTTTACTCTATACTCCACTCAACACCTTGAAGTGGTATTTCTGGAGTTCAAGAAAAAGCCCCGAAATGAGCAGCGAAAGAATTGATTTGCAATAACAAAAAGAAAATTAACGAAAGTGATAAATCTGGAAAGATTCTATTCCTGTCTAAACACGGAAAACAGCAAAGCGAAGACACAACCTTTCCTTTGAACGACGATAAAAGAGAATTTGCTGCTTCATTAACTCGAATAAAACATTTTCCAACGAACTGTACCATGATGAACTGGAGATATTTATCAAATTTATCACTAAAATCTACGTTTTAATTGTAATTATTATTATTGCTGCGTAGGTGTACATTTTTGCAATCTTCAAGTTCAGCGACTCACCTACTAAACGGACGTTCCCGTTTTATGGGTACGGGTACAGAACGGGTACAGGTATGCCTGTTCTACACCTGTGGAATGTTCTGTTTTATATGATCAGTACCGTACATGGGAGTTAATGTATAGCTAACTTCTCTTCTGTGCCATATTGAGGCTCTAGTTTAGTATTGTTGCTTGGAGTGGATAATTGAAGGAAATCTTAAAAGGAAAAGCCGGTAGAATGAAAGTAGGTAAATATTTGTAGATCACCTTTTTGAAATCCTCCAACTAGAGAATGAATACTGAAGTTTATACCATGCATATGCACATTTGAACAATCAAGCCTGAGCAAATTTAAAAGTGCTGCTAGACAAAAAAATAATTAATAGGTATGTCTGTAGTGTGTACGCTTGCACACATGTACTGTTGTATACTGTGGTGGCATTTTTGAACTAATTAAGAACACCGACACAATGGATTACGGAATTTGTGACACTATACTGTTCATCTGTATTGCCACCAACATGTGTATGTACTACACCTCTTGTCTACTAAACTCCACCCAGTGTTCCTTTTCCACAAAATCATGATATTATGTATAGAAAACCAAGACCATCCCACTATTGTAATTGTTTTTATTGCACATACATGATGTTTACATAGGGCACATGTTAGATCATATGAAGTGTGTGTTGCTCATGTGTTGTTTTACCTATGTGTGTGTGTGTCTGTGTGTTAATTATGGACAATTAGTGGAGTATGCACATGCTAAAGTTGTACGTTTATCTATGATATTCATTCTAAATTATGTATTTCTTATATATTTATACATTTCCAGGGGGATTCTGATGCCAAGTGGAAAACTGTGAAGTTATCCTTACCTGTGTGGATTGCTGTAAGTATAAGACAGATCATTTTTACTGAATAGCTATGTACAAACATACATTAAAATATTCTGTCTACTGTGTAATGACACGTTAATTGACAACAGGTCAAATGCATTTAACATGAAGTGTTTTCGTGTTGAAGACGTTGTACTTCTAATCTGATGTAAATTGTGTACTGACTTATCATCTTGATCCATACACATGTAGGATCAGAGTAGGTCAAATATCTTCAAGTCAATGATGTCTATTATGAAAGTACTTATGAAGGAATTGTCATCTTGCCAAAAAGTGCACTTGATTTGTAATGCTGACTTTCCGAGGTATATCGGGGAATCCCATGGAAAGTACACATATACATAGTCATTGCAGGTCTGACGTGGTTTGTGTTAGCAGTGTGTATGGTATCAATGCTACAAATAGGTAATGACACTAATTTGCAACACTTATCAGTTAATTGAATGCAACAGAACTTTACTGTTAATTCTTGATGTGACATCTATGGAGTGTCTTTCTATCATTAGTCATACAGAATAGTGGGAATTTGAATGGAATAATTTTACTAATTGTCAACTCTTCAGTAAGGTTTTTTCTTCTTCACATGTAACTTTTGCAAGGATGTGGTGTTTGATACGAAACTTTTATGATTGATTTTTTTGCTATATGAAAAATAATTAATTCCAATACAGTGTTTTTGATTTTATTTACGAAATAGCGAAAAGTTTTACCCATACAAACCTCCGAACCACTATATTTGATGTATGTATGAATCCGATCCAGATCACAGCCCATCCTTTGAAAAGTGTCCTCTCTCAAAAGTGATGCAATCTTTTCCGGGCTATTACGTATGTGTCCTAATGGTAATACATGGCAAGTGTCTTTAAGTGTATATTATGGGAGATTTTGACTGCATGGACATTTTCTGAAATATGTACTGTAAAACACACGATGAACCGTGTTAGTACACAAATTCCATGCATACCACTGGAAAAGTACACATTCCGCAGGATTTTCTGCAAACATTTGCGAGTAATTTGTGGAAACCTGAACCTGAAATTGCAGTTTCGGTGCAAATTTTATGAAGACTTCTGAGGGACAGATGTGAACGAACAATGCTGGTTCAAAGTTTAATATCTTAGCCGTTATTTGATGTTATCTAATGAAGATATTGGTTATTAGTGGACAGTTCCTTTGAAAGAGTACTCACATTTTGATCTCGTTATTCTCAATACATTCAGGTACCATGAAACAATCTAGACAACATACAATTTTCAGAATAATAAACTCTAAGGTATCATGGAGTAAAATTACAGGTAGAGGTTAACAAGGTACAATGTCATATGTACGTGAATAAAATAAAAATGAAAATAAAACAGTTTTAGTGTCCTGAAGGGGCTCCATTGAATTGAAGGACGTCAGGCATCACTTGCTCCAATGGTTAATATATCTTGCACAAACTAGGGTGTTATTTTTTCCAGTAAACCCAGATGCCAGCCTTCAACTGTGCAGTATTAATTTATTGGTAGAACTTATTGCATAAATAGCACTTCCTCGGCCTCCAACCTTTTCGATTGGTTCCAGGTCCAGGCTTTCCAAGGCTGGCGCAAGTGGTCTGGCATTCGCCGGACCACATTTCAGGCCAAACTCCTAAAAAAAATTACAATATTAGCTTTCACCAAATGTGACGTATGCAAATCACCTGTATGAATCTGATTCAGAAAATTCTCCATAACTAGAAGCATAGAAGGAAAGAATTGATTTCTAAGCTGTTCAGGGAAAACGATAGCGACGCTATCAACGGCTGTGTAGAAGCGCTATCTTGGGAGCTGGTCATGTGATACATGTATTGCATGTCACCTAGCCAAACAGCATTATTTCACTTATTGACATTCAATTATGTAGTCATTTTATCAGCATATTTGCCAGACCACCTGCAAATTGCTTGCTCTGGGCCTGCTTTCTGCAGGGCTTCTCCCCCATTGGATATTGTTCTCTATGGAGAACCCTTTGGATGTAGTGGCTGGTATGCTTCAGATCATTATTTTGGTATAGTTGGTGGGCTGAAGGATAATATTCCTTGATGAAAGCAGGCCCGTAGGAAGCATTTTTGAAGTGCAGCGGCCACTCAAAAATTTTTCACTCGCTCTGGTCACGAATTATGTACAGTATGTTTGATATTGATGATCACAATTATTGCAAATGTAAACACTCCAATTTAATGAACTTGAACAAAAAATCCAGCCTACATATACAGCTTGGGGGATGATGTCCAAATAAAAATGGCCAAAAACAGATAGCCTATGTTCTGATCCTGCTACAAAATCATTAGGCTAAGCTATTTTAACTAAGTCTAGAACAAACGCGTTAATAATTTCCGTCGACGTCTACATCATTGGCGAGGATTCGTGTAAGCAGTTGCCATTTATAAAGAATGATATCAGATGTCGTCATCAGAAAATGGCGTTTTCACTCAACGAAGTGTTAAAATTGCTTATAGACTTATTTTGACTGATTCACTGAACGAAATTAAGTTAAACAAAGAAATATGAAATATTTAATAAATAAAATAAAAACTCAAGTATTTCAAAAAAGTGCAGCGGCCATGGCCGCTGTGGCCGCTGCGCTTCCTACGGCCCTGGAAAGGTATGAGGAAGGCTGGAAGAATATCTCCATACCTGGTCGCTGTCATGATCCTGTCAAATATTACAATGCTGGTAGCTCCTCTTCTCGATATACCAGCCCACACATTAGAGAGACATGAATTATTATTCTAATCAAGGAACAATGATATGTTACAAAATAAAAACAGATCAAAACCTCGGATATGGGTGAAAGCAACCTACATATAATGTCATTTCTGCTATCCCTGGCAAGGCAGGGGCGAACATATCTCCATTGGCAAACTTGATGCATTATTTTTTGTGGGCAGCAGTTTGCAAATTGCATTTTTCTTAGTATTTTTCACCCCAACTGGTCACATTTTTGTTCATCATATGCATTGTTGCTGACAATCTTTTTCCACACTTCTATATCTTCGCAATATTGCACTTTACTTCCTCTTATTAATCTTCTCATGCCACGTGTTATGAGCCATTTTATTCATTTCATTTTTGTGGTAATATTCAAGCTTATGCAGGGCTCCTCGCTTTCTGAACGACTATCATAGATGCGGATTAAGTTGAATTATGGATTCGTCTGAGAAAATGACATTGTGGAATCTCTCTCCTTTCAACAAGCGTTCCTTGCACCATTCCACTCTCTTTGCTTTATAAGCATTGCGGATAGCTTGACAGTTTTGGGTGGTGCTGAACGTCCAGCCTAACTCCAGCCTAACCCTTGCTATTGTCCTAGTTCTAATGAGTAAGAACATTGAAATCTACCAATTTGGTCTGTTAAGAGATCCATCAAATCCAACGCGGTCAACTCCTCGTTTTTGGCCATTTTTTTGTTGATAAATTTATAGTGCGTCTCAGGAATGATCTGTTGTTTCTTTCCACCAAGTGAGGGGTTTCACAACAGTCTGGCGGGTTGTTAATATCCCTTCCTCACCCAGCATGTACACTATCTGCCCTGGCTTCAGTCTCACATCACTGGCAATGCTCACAACACATTGTCTTTCGTATTTGGTCAGCAGCATCTCATATTCACAGAATTACACAGATTATCCAGGTGTGATGGGGATATGAGGAATTCCCAGGTGTAATGCAGATATATTATATTATTATATTATAGTATATTATAAACTCCAACCTTGCAATAGTAGAACACTTCATGTTAAATTTCAATTGCAACGGGAATCATGATGTCACAAGCAAAAATCATATTGGAAGGTACTAGTGGAATATCAACCAGGAAGAGATCATGGGTAAAGCATACGGATGTGAACGAAGGAATAATTACTGTTGGAAAAAAGTAAAGATTATCTTAGGAAAATTGAAGAAACTGTACGAGGCTGTTGTAGCTAGCACAGTCTTTATTAACTTTTTTTTATTTCAGTATTTTGTTACTGTTGTAATATGTATAGATACAATGTACATGTCTGATCATATGTATGTATAAATGTGGTAGCAATCGATAACCATGGCAATGTTTGTGGAAAGTTGCACAGATGTCTGAAGATTGATTGTATAGCCTTGTGATAGGTGAGGTTCTTCTTGGCCAGCAAACTCTTTTGTGTAACTTGATCACGGAGACCATACGCAATTCTATACTGTCTGTCTCCATAAATACTTACAGATTGGCCACAATAATTGCATTCTCCACATTGAACTCTCCAATTGTATCATATATACGGTAGGCGCCAAAATATACTTTGTGTTCCGTTTCGTACAGCAAAATACGAAACGCTTGAACGGATCGTTCCGTTTTCGTCTTTTTTCCGTCCGTCCATCCCGTTATGTTTCGTTCTATTCCTCAGAAAACGAACGGTGTTGATCAACAAACATAACTTTTAAACGTGTGTACATTTCGTCGTGTGTCATTCAAGTCCGATTTACTTCGGAGAGACATGCGATGAAGCAATCATAGTCTATAGCCATTAAGAAAGCAGAGTATTTCAGTTCGCTATTCAAATGGCATGAAATCACCTACTATCCAAGTTCGTTTGAGAGAAGAAGGAATTCGTATTGGGTCATAATTGGGGCGAGCCTAAGCGAGCCCCACACTTGCGAGTCGGCCGCCTGCCCGCCTACGCTTCCGGTGTGGATATATATATTTATATATATATATATATATATGTTTGTTTTCTATATTTAGGCCAACAATTTGGCCAACGTTTTCGACGTCTGGTGCGATCGTCCGACCCTTTGAAGGACGGAAACTTTTTTCGAGACGTCAGGGACGTCCTGAGAAAGACGTGGATATCCTTTTTGAGACGATCGAGGCGATTTTTCAAACACGCTGACGTTTCTTTCTTTGGGACGCTGTGCCATTTTGATCGACTGCCAATTCTGGTACTGGCGAGATTGATCCCCTTCGAACCGTTCGACAAACACAAGAAACATTCTTCTAGAGCTAGAAACGCGCAGGGACACTTGGGACATCTTCTAAAAGGCAGGAAACGACGGGGGGACCAGGGTCCTTCTTCGGCGAGTCGGGCCTTATATCTTACGTGTTAAAACATCTATTTCTCATTGTTTTGACCATTCTAAAACCGTTAGGTGGTTCTTTAGACCACATATCAATGCTTTTGAACCTTTTGTGTCTGAATGATTCTCTTGTAGAACAAGGAATCTCGAAATACGTGTTAAGGCCCTATGGTCTCACACATAGAAACGCAAAGGAACGTTGTCGAAACGCATACATCAACTGCTATTGTCCCTGTACTTCAACTAAGGCACATCTGCTGCTAAATGGGACAGACACTATGTGCAGATGCTGACATATGCACCTGAATGGGGCAAGCTGTAGCTGTCTAACACAATGGGATGACATCAATGCATTTTGATGTACACACTTATCAACATTTGGTATTTCTTCCTATAATACATTTGGAGTAGGGAGTATGTTAAGGTTGGGTTAGGTTAGGGTTAGGGTTAGGGTAGGGTTGGGTTTTATATTTACGCATTGACTCACTTTGATTCTGTGTAATACATCTATATAATCATTATCATTTTTCAATACAACACAGACATTTCTGTGCTGCAACATGGAATAAACATGTTGTTACTACTGCAACTACTGCCCAGCAGCAGAACCCAGCACACTGCATGTACTTAGCCACCCTATCAGGCACTTATGGATATGCGGGCATTTCCATAATCGCCTGAATAGAGCATGCTGCAGACATCAGTCAGTGCCTGTGTGTACGTTTTCAATGCCAACTACTGTGCATCTATGCTGACCCCTACTAACAGGGCGAGCTTAGGCGAGCCCCTTCAGACTCTGTCTGAACTAGTTACCGAGTGGTTTATACTGCGAGGTTATCTGTTTTCGTCGCATAGGGCTGTCCAGAGTTGGTGCCCACTCATTTCCGAGTTACAAAGTCTAGATTTTGTCCCATTTGTCCTTTCTTTTGCCGAGAGTTTCAAAGTGCTCGTGAACGAAATTCGATATTGGTTGATGCTGATGTGAGCGGGCATCGGCGTGCTACAGAATTATGTAAAGAACGTTCGTACAGACAAACTGGAGTTTGCGCAATGCGTAAGAGAAGGCAACTTACATTTCTTTCCTTCACGGTGGCACTCTTCTTGCTATGTAATCAGCAGACCTCTTAAAACACGAACTGCAAGTTATCTAAAAATTCTGAACAACGATTTTCGAATTTCCATTCGGCGCAAGTGGGGTATGTTGTTACGTCGTTCGGGACCTAGAATTGGCCGGCCATGATGACGTCCATCTTGTCAGCCATTTGCAAATGATTTCTGACGTCATGGCATGTGCATGCGCGTGCGGACTGTTTTTTCTTTTTTGTCTTTCAAAAGTTACTTGTTATTACAATGCAATTGTTCAAGTCAATATATGTACGTATACCTAGACTAGATCATGCATTCTTCCTTAGCGAGGTACTGCACATAGTGCACATCTAGTATATATGTTTGTTTTCTACATTTAGCCAACAATTTGGCAACGTTTTCAACGTCTGGCGCGATCGTGCGACCCTCTGAAGGACGGAAACTCTTTTCGAGACGTTCGGGGCGTCCAGAGAAAGACGAGGATGCCCTTTTCGAGACGATCGAGGCGAATTTTCAAACACGTTGACGTTTCTTTCTTTGGGACACCGTGCCATTTTGATTGACTGGCAATTCTGGTAACGGCGAGATTGATCCCCTTCGAATCGTTCGACAAACACAAGAAACATTCTTCTAGAACTAGAAAGACGCGGGGACACTCGGGACATCTTCTGAAAGGCAGGAAACGACGGGGGGACCAGGGTCCTTCTTCGGCGAGTCGGGCGTTATATCCTACGTGTTAATAAGTCCATCTTTCATTGTTTGGACCATTCTAAAACTGTTAGGTGGTTCTTTAGACCACATATCTATGCTTTTAAACCTTTTGTGTCTGAATGATTCTTTTGTGGAACAAGCTAAGGAATCTCGAAATACACGTTTAGGCCGTATGGTCTCACACACAAACGCAAAGTAACGTTGTCGTAACGCATACATCAACTGCTATTGTCCCTGTACTTCAACTTGGGCACATCTGCTGCTAAATGGGACAGACACTATGTACAGATGATGACACATGCACCTGAATGGGGCAAGCTGTAGCTGTCTAACATAATGGGATGACATCAATGCATTTTGATGTACACACTTATCAACATTTGGTATTTCTTCCTATAATACATTTGGAGTAGGGAGTATGTTAAGGTTGGGTTAGGTTAGGGTTAGGGTTAGGGTAGGGGTAGGGTTTTATATTTACGTATTGACTCATTTTGATGCTTTGTAATACATCTATGCTAATCATTACCGGTCCTTCAGTACTACACAGACATTTCTGTGCTGCAACATGGAATAAACATGTTGTTACTACTGCAACTACTGCACAGCAGCAGAACCCAGCACACTAGCTGCATGCACTTAGCCACCCTATCAGGCACTTATGGATATGCTGGCATTTCCATAATCGCCTGAATAGAGCATGTTGCAGACATCATTCAGTGCCTGTGTGTACGTTTTCAATGCCAGCTACTGCGTGTCTCTGCTGACCCCTGCTAACAGGGCGAGCTTAGGCGAGCCCCTTCAGACTCTGTCTGAACTAGTTACCGAGCGGTTTATACCGCGAGGTTATCTGTTTCCGTCGCATAGGGGTGCCCAGAGTTGGCGCCCACTCATTTGATTAGTTTTCGGGTTAAAAATTCTAGATTTTGTCCCATTTGTACTTTCTTTCGCCGAGAGTTTCAAAGTGCTCGTGAGAGAAATTCGATATTGGTCTGTGCTGGTGTGAGCGGGCATCGGCGTGCTACGAAATGAAGTAACGAACGGTTGTACAGACAAGCTGGAGTTTGCGCAACGCCTAAGAAAAGGCAACTCACATTTCTTTCCTTCATGGTGGCACTCTTCTTGCTACGCGATTAGCACACCTCTTAAAACGTGAACGAGTAAGTTTTCTAAAAATTTTGCGTAACGATTTTTGACTTTCCTTTCGGCTTAAGTAGGGTATGCCGTAACGTCGTTCGGGACCTAGAATTGGCCGGCCATGATGACGTCCATCTTATCAGCCATTTGCAAATAACATATGACGTCATGGTATTTGCTTGTGGGCATGCGCGTGACTGTTTTTTTTTTTCTTTTTTTTTCTTTTAAAAACTGCCTAATACAGTGGAACCTCTATTAAAGGACTCTCCCAATAAAGGACAACATAGAAATTACCTCCCTACAAGGACACTTTCTTAGGCCCCAAAAATGAACTTTCCTATAGTGGTAATACATTCTGAAGAGTGGACAACCTCTCTACAGTGGACAAATTAGCTGGTCCCAATGTGTCCTTTAGAAAGAGGTTCCACTGTATTACAATTGTTTAAATGAAGATATGTACGTATATGTGGACTAGACCATACCTTTCTTCCATAGCGAGGTTCTGCACAAAGTGCACACCTAGTATTAACAAGAGGTAAGTTCACAAGATCGCGGATCGATCGAGAAACGCCATTTTCTTCATTCCAGAAGATGTCTCCACTGCTTGGACGAATCCATTTGTGGTAGTTTTATTCGGTACGTATACTAAAGCGACGAGATCTTCATAATCGAGTATCTAGCCAAAAACGTTTTGTACTTTGATAGAATACGTTCAAATCAACGCATTTCGTTCTCTCCAAGTTCCGTTTCGTACGGTTTCGTTTCGATTTTGTTTTTTTCCGTAGGCAAAAGTACGAAGCCGCATTTAGACGGAACGGAATGCTAAGGTTATTTTGGCGCCTACCGTATGTGGCCATGATCACTCCAATCTAGGTTGTTCTGATCCTAATTACCAAATTACTGTAGTATGGTAACCTAACTGTATACTGGCCTACTATCAACTTGTACACATTTTACAACAAATCATAAACAATCATCACTCATAAGAACAACAATTTAACCTTCACACAGACATGCATACTTCATTCTCTACAATAATATATGTACATGAGTGTGTATTGAAGCAATCTTTTAATATTAGGATCTACAAAATATTTATGTTTGTATTACCACTTTGAGCATGGGATGTACGTACTTGATCCTTCAAAGCTATTTATGGTCTATTCAAAATCTGTAGTCAAGACTACTTGATTTTTGTCCATTTTTATCACAGATTATGATGAATCATGGATGTCTTCACTGAAGCAGTTACTGGTTCCATGTCTCACAAGTCAGTTGAGATTGTATCTCTCTCCAGCAGAGTGGGCAGCAATCCTCTGTGGAGTGGGAGGTGCTGAGGATTTAGAGGAACTGAATGTTACCATGAAGTTGACTGATGTAAGTTCAATGTACTGTATTGAACATTTTCCAAATGGCAATGTACTTATAAACACAATAAATCTTATCAACCATACCTGGAGATCTAGAAGTAAATTAAAGTTCCTTTTCCAAGAACAATGATATTTTAGCAGTTATCCACAACTGTCCTCCCCTTTTAGTGCTATGCAGTGAATTCTTGTTAATCCGCCCCTGCTTTATTCACTAAACCTTTGAATCCGCCACAATTTCCCAGTACCATTATATTGTACAATTACCAACGAATTTCCAGTTAATCTGCCAAACTCATTAATCCGCCATATATTTTGAAAATTAATTGCTTGAATGCGTCTTTGTACTATTGCCTACAAGAGAAATACAGTATCGGAATGGAATAAAACATACGAAAAGATGAAAAAGACCCAAATGTGTCCATTTGAACTCATCAAAGTACAGAACGATTTGACGAGGTACTCGATTATACAAAGATCTCATCGCTTCAGTAATGAATATAACTACCACAAATGGATTTGTCCAAACAGTGGACACTTATTTTCTGGAATGAAGAAGATGGTGTTTCTCAATTGATCCAGTGAACTCTTGATAAAATTATATATTCTGGCTGATCTCTGTTGTACTAATCCCTTACTCTCTCAAAGAACTTATCAGTAGGCGACTTGATGCCATTAAAATAGTGAACTGAAATACTCTGCTTAAGGTAATCACTAGTGCTATAGACCATGGTTGATTTATTACATTTTTCTCCACTGGCAGGATAAAATCAGACTTGAATGATACATGATAATACGTACACAAGTTACTGTAGTTGAGTTATTGCATTTAGTATAGATTAACACCGTACTTAGCATAAATTTTATTTTAGCACCTATCATATGTACATGTACATTTGTCGAGAGATTGAATAAGTACATAACACCTCCATAAAAGTGTTGAATGAGTGAGTGCTCATCAACGAATGGTGAGGGGTATGTGAGGGTTTGGTGTAATTGCTTTAAGCTGGTCTACACGTTGTCAAGTATGTACCTGCTGGACAAAGTGCATATGTATAATTATTAATACTGTGGTTGCAATATTTTATAATGTTGTTTGCCAAATGGCTTAGGCCATGTGTGTAGGTGCTATTGAAATTGAATAGTTTACAGTTTACATAGACTGTGTGTAGTGTTGTTTAAACTGTTTGTCAACACTGCTCATTCCAATGCAACCTTTATCTGGTAGAATTAGTATACCGTATGGTAATAGATTAGATGCCTTCAGTGTTATGAGGAATGTTTGTCAGTGAGTTTTGAACAAGATGACATGATTTATTGAAGTTGTTTCATTACATCTCGTTATTCCTGACCAGGACAACACTCCAGTGGATGAGAAGGGATTGTGTGAAGCATGGTCACAATGCAAGTGTAAAACAGTGAAGATAAAGATGGAGATTGAATTTTTTGTAAGTGATCACTAGTGTATTACTACTTGGTGTGTATTATATTGGATGTTACTGTTATTTGTTGACATAATTGTTGTACAGCTGGGCATTGGTTGTACCACTGAAAGCTGTTGTTATCTAATAACGCCTTCTGTTTAAGCTACATTGTGTTTCTAAACTTGCTGTATCTTGTAGCAATTAATTGATGATAGCTTGCTGCTATTTGAACAGAAAAGGATGTATAAAGAAATAAATCTAATCGTAATTGTACCCGAGTTTGACATTTCCAACAAAAAATTGCTCATACATTTGCTATGTGTACTGTGTATGTTCCTGCAAATATATTCAGTACTGGCCAAAAGTAATGTAACTACCACCTACTGGTGCACATATTACCATCTATCACCTAATGTTACAGTACTGATTAACGTACTTAACCATGAAATTGCCTACAACATGCACACAGTTTGTTCGAGAATTCACAGTAATTATTGCTTCAAACTTGAGTGTTGTAGAATGTACCATTTATGATCACTAGCTGTATAGTCTCCAAATGCCGAACATTTTGCAAAATTATCCAAGCATTTAAGAGTTTGATTAACCACTGCGGGAGAAATTAGCAGTATTTGTGGTATTAGTCAACTTGTTACTTACACTCTAATGCACAAGCCATAGCAAAAAAGAATCTTGCAAGGCTTCAACAAGTGAAACTCATAATTCACAGTAGAGTTGTGTTTGTTCCTGCTAATTGCCTGCAAGCAAAATTAATAATACTATTCTTATTCTTGTATAGTACGTATGTAGTGTCTCAGGTATGACATGTGCACAGTGCACACCAACCATGTTATCCATAACATTGTGACTATTAATTTTTTGAAAACAATGAAATGTGATAAAATGTGTGTGGGTCACAAGGGTGGTGCATGACTTGAGTATGTATGGACATTAAAGAAATTTGTCATAAATAACCATAAAGTTTAGTTCCATCTGTTTGTATTTAGTATGGTGGAGGTCAAAAGTGACATTTTGCTGTCCTCTTATGCAAGATTGAGTGGATCATTGTGTACAAATCATGTTATTATGCATGCATCTCGTGTGATAGTGAACCTTTCTGTTGTGCTGTAGCACATACGGTCCTAACAGTATGATCCGAACCACCACTATATCTGTGGCAGTCACGGGTAGAAACAAATGTTATTCTGTCATCAACTTTTCAAGAAAATGGCAACTCAACGTTGTTTGTAAATTTCTGAGCTGTAATTCCTGTTAATACAACTGTACATGGTATAAAATTACGCACAAGTCTTTTCTGGCTCTATAGTCTACCCAAGTATGATAAATACAGTGGAATCTCGTTAACTGGAACCTCCAGGGGACCACATGGAAAGTTCCAGTTATTGAGAGTTCCAGTTACTGAAAGTAATGAATTTCAATGAAAATTCAGTAAAGTCATAGTTGACTATCCTTGAAATTGACCTCCAGGGACACCTATGTACATATCTACACCTATACGTGCTGTGGCCAAAATGATGCAACAAATCTTATGCAGGTTCAGTATTAATGATCGTGCCTGATAAATAGTGAAAGTAGTCTGGAACCTTGTTAAATATTATACTGAATTGGGTGTAAATGAATGCATCCCAGTTTACTATTGTAATTTAAACAATAAAAGGTAGGTTAGTATCATGATGAATGGAATTAACCAGTTTATGACGTCACGTTGCAAATGGCTGTCAAACGCACGGACGAATCGAAAAGCCGATCTTTTGAGAGATTAACTTGACTTTATGCTCTATAGGAAAGTAATTGTGCGCTTTTACCTTGTTAAATTGATGAATTGACGAGGAAAACCTACGTAAATCTTTCCAAGAACGTTTCAAAATCCTTGAAAGAGTATGCGAGGGAGTTAGAAACGATGGAGCTATGATTTATTGACTCTCTATTGCTTTTATTGTTCTTAAATACACATTTTAGTAATAGCATCTTCCTCTAAAATGTTCCAGTTAACGCGATTGACATTCGAACTAACGAGGGACTTTCCTATAAGGTAACGCGGGGTAATTCCGGTCACGGTTTATTTCCGGTCACTTGTAAGAAGTCAGCTCGCTACTCCAAAATGCTAAGCTTTCGAGTAAAACTTTAACTCTGTGCTGATAGTGATAACACTTAGCTACAACATACCTTACAGCGGAGTCAGTTGCTTCCTTCTCGTGTTCCAGTCGGCCATCTCCTTTAAAAGCGGTAAGTGATAGACCGTCGCAGCTACTTGACAAAATTTCGAACTTTTCCTTCGTACTATCGAAAGAAGAGCATCCGTTGAGATGAAACTGTGCAGAGTTAAAGTATAATCCTCGAGGACACTTCGTAGGACTTTTGAGATAGATTCTCGCCTGATTGGTATGGTGAGAACAACCTCTAGGTACATCCTCACACAAAGCGTTGCGTAAGCGGCAACGAAAATTAATGTAATAAAGATCTATTGCTTTGAAACAAGTGAGAACACGCGTATCTTAAAATACCTCGGAATAAGAGAAAGCAGAACAGGAAGAAATGTCTCTTATGCATAACTGCGTCTCTACGGCCAACGTAGATCCGAATATCACCCATATTCAAACATTGACCAGAAATACCCCGTTAACTGCTAATTCCGGGATTTTATAGTGGCCTTTTAAAAAGCTTATTTTCTCATACAAGCGAGCGGCTGATCCGAGCTATTCTTCTCTGCGAATGAGTATATATGTAGTAGCGTCAGTGGCTATCGTTAGCTTGCTTTTCGTTTACTAGTTCGAGAGCTTTCCTCGAGCGAAATCGTTGAATTCGAAGAGTGATCGGAAATACCCCGTTCTACCTTACTTGTGTATAGCGCTTGTCCCGGGACTTCGAACTTTGTTTGATTTAGCGCGATGTTCGAGTTAAACCATAGTCGAATTAGCGCGATTCCACTGTATCATGAACAGGTTGACATATCATAGAGACAGGACACAATGAAAAGGCAGTATTCGAGTGATTGCTGTAAATCGGTGCGCTAAACTTCACATCAACTGAGTGTGGGTTTCATACTTTCACCATGACCTTTACCATGCTGGGCCGCGTATAGCTCATTGGGATATGTCGTTTCTTAGCGTCAACAACAGTGTCAGGCTAACTTTATCACTGGGTGAGCTAGAAGCAGTGTGGTCTATAGGTCATTTTTGAAGGGTACAGAACCCTTCTTGAGACCCAAAGTACCCTTCAACATGACTCAAAATACCCCCTGCACCCCTCTTCAAATGATCAATGTACATCAATGTGGTTTTACTGTTGAGTAGTGTGTAATATATTGTTTATACATTACACTGTTTATTCTACATAATTGTACTGTTGCCGTCATTGTTGTGTGATTGCTTTATTAAAACCCCTGAAAATTGTTCCACACATACATAAAGGTACCCTTCTTTATTTCAATTCTGGTGACCACACTGGCTAGAAGTGCTCTTAGGTTGCCTCAGTCCTTAGAAACTAGTTTCATACAAAGTACTATTTTGACCGTCAAGCACTAATGTTTGTTTTCTACCCAGGATTCGATATTCTAGGCGGTATTTGAGTGATTGCTGTAAATCGGTGCGCTACACTTCACATGAACAGGGTGTGGGTTTCATACTTCCACCGTGACCTCTACCATGCCGCGTATAGCTCATTGAGATACTTTCTTTCTTAGTGTCAGGCAACAACAGCGACAGGCTAACTTTATCGCTGGGTGAGCACTTAGGTCACCTCAGTCCTTGGAAACTAGTTTCGTACAAAGTACTATTTTGACCATCAAGCACTAATGTCCGTTTTCTACCCGGGACTACCACATATAAGTATCCTATGAAAGGAAGTGATGATTCATACTTTGTGTAGTTTTCTTCAAGATTTCCCATATACTGGCTACCTATTCAGCATGTACACAGATTCTGTGTCAACTACCGTTTTGTGCATATGTTAATTACAATTACATCACATTGTGTGAAAAATGTGTTTATTTCTTGTACAAATTACATTTGATCACTTGTAGAGTGGTGAGTGGACTGAGCTAAAAAAGTCTTTTGTCAGGGCACTACTAAAGGAAATATCATTATGCCAAAATATACAGCACTTGGTGATTGACTGCAGTTACAACTGTTCCTCTGGTAAGTTGACACACTTGAACCTGTCATACTGTTGACATGTATGATAGCTCTTTTGCTACTGACTTCAATGGACATTGACCATGCAGACATATTCACCCTGCATGTGTGCACTAGGAGTTGAGTGCTCAGTCTCAAAATTTCCTGCTCTTCTCAGGAACAGGGACAATGGGTGCTGTCCGCTTACTGTGCTCAACCTTCTCTAGTACACCATCCTGCACCAACCACCAGACCCAAGAGGTTTATTTCCTCAAATTACTAGTTCCCAATAGGCCACTGTGGTCACAATGAACCTGCTGATTGTACCGTATATGTGGCCATGATTACTCCGAGCTTGGGTTCACAACAACATACAACGAAATAGCAGCTGTTCCAATTCTCAATATCAAATTACTGTAGTATGGTAAACTAACTGCATACTGGCCTACTATCAACTTGTACACATTTCACTCATTATTCACTTCTGAAATACACATGTCTGACTGACACACTGAGCATGCTTGCAACAAATCATAAACAAACATCACTCATAAGAACAACAATTAAACCTTCACACAGACATATGTACATGATTCTCTACAATATGTACATGAGTATGTGTTGAAGCAATCTTTTATTATTGAGATCTACAAAATGTTTGTGTTTGTATTACCACTTTGAACATGGGATGTACTGGATCCTTTAAAGCTATTTATGGTCTATTCAAAATCTGTAGTCATTGATTTTTGTTATTTTGTCCATTTTTATTACAGAATATGATGAATCATGGATGTCTTCACTGAAGCTGTTACTGGTTCCACGTCTCACAAGTCAGTTGGAATTGCGTCTCTCTCCAGCAGAGTGGGCAGCAATCCTCTGTGGAGTGGGAGGTGCTGAGGATTTAGAGGAACTGAATGTTACCATGCAGTTGACTGAAGTAAGTTCAGTGTACTGTATAGAAAGAGCTGGAACTCTTGAATATTGTACAACCTCACCATGATAATATCATTCTGTCTGGCTATATTCCACCATGTATTTATATCTATGCATGTGGATCTCATAAGCTTAAAATTGTTTAGTTATACTTTATTTAAATTATATTATACCTTCAAATTATATATACTCATGGTCTTGCAGTTCAAACACTTTCAATCATACCTGTCGTTAAAAATAATGCATTGTTACCTCTCTGTTACGAACATCTGAAAACCTCTATACTAAGGACAACATTCTATGTCCCGGTGTAGTACTGTTGTGTACGAAATGATCTCTGAATTGATTATACCCCTGTAATAAGTAATCTGAGGTGCTATATATGTACCTTTGCCGAGAGGTTAAATCAATACTTCCTAAAGGTGTTGATTGAATGAGTGCTCACAAGTGCTTATCAATGAATGGTGAGGGGTATGTGAGAGTTGGTGTACTTATGGTAGGAGGCAAAAGTTGGTTCTGTTTGTAAGGACGAATACAAACTGCCTTGATTCATTTCAATCTTTCTTTTGTAAAACGCTACTATAATACTGTTTTCATAGAACGCCATTCCGTTTAAATTGTGTTAATATCGAAGAATTTCAGTCACCCTCGTTAATAGTATTGAAGTGTGACATAGATGCTGTTAGTATCAAGGATTAAACTGTGACATAGATGTTTCAGCGGTATGCCATTCTTCAGTGGATACACGAAGCTCAGGATTATCATCTTTTACTCGTGCGGCTTCAAAGCCCCAGCAATTTGCCGCTGTTTTCAAGAGGAGGGGATCAGGAACTTGAAAGCTAAAAGTGATCGATCGCTCGAATTTGTAAGCAGTGTACCGATTGGTTCCAATCGACATTTCGCGCATTTGCCCGCCATTTTTGTGTGAGTGGTTTTCCGTTTCGTCTTTGGACAAAGTGCTTATGTATAATTATCAATACTGTAGTTGCAATATTTTATATTATTTGTCAAATGGCTCAGGCCACATGTATATAGGTGCTATTACAGTTGAATAGTGTAGTGTTGTTCAAACTGTTTGTCAACACTGCTCATTCCAGTGCAACCCCTATCTGGTGGAATTTGTATACCGTATAGTAATAAAGTGGCGTAGAACACTTCCAAAATTGGGGGGCGATTATACTCTTCCAAAATTTCAATCAGGCCGCGTGTCGATTGCGCAATCAATAAAATGGCTTCCACACGTAAGACTCTAAACCAGAATCTTGAACAACAGTATTTATTAACAGTATTTATCGACTATAGATCTGAACAAAAATGTTGTAAACTGATTCTATATACTTTAGTGAGAGGGGCTGTATACTTAGTAGCAGAGTCAAAGATTACAGAGGTGAGAAAGGGCTAAAAATCTATGGGGCCAATTCCCGGCACTTCTGACCCCTCCCTTATTATATCTGGGGGGCGGGTGGGGCATAGGCCTCCTGCCCCCCTCCCCCCGGTTCCTATGTCTATGCAATAGATTAGATGCCTTCAGTGTTATGAGGAATGTTTGTCAGTGAGTTTTGAACAAGATGACATGATTTATCGAAGTTGTTCCATTACATCTCGTCATTCCTGACCAGGACAACACTCCAGTGGATGAGAAGGAATTGTGTGAAGCATGGTCACAATGCAAGTGTAAAACAGTGAAGATGAAGATTGGATCTTATGTAAGTGATCACTAGTGTATTGCTACTTCATGTGTATTATATTGAATGTTCATTCATTGACATAATTGCTGGGCATTGGTTGTACCACTAAAAACAGTTATGATCTAATATAAAATTTTGATTATAAGCTACATTGTGCTTGTAAACTTGCTGTATCTTGCAGCAATTGATTGATGATAGTTTGCTGCTATTTAAAAGCAAGTGACATAGCAAGACATGCATGTGAAGTATATCATTACACCTGTGTTTGACAACTCCAACAGAGAATTATTGATAGGTTTGCTGTCCCTACAAATATATTCCAGTACTGGTCAGAAGTAATGTAACTGCCACCTGCTGGTGCACGTACGTATTACCATCTGTGTACTTCCGAGTAGCTGAAGCTAACCAACAATAAATGGACACATCCTGAATAGTGTAATGCATACAATTGTCTGGGAATATACGAGACTGCAACTACCATGATTATAGAAGGATTTAAATTGTCCATTAACCATTGCCATGGAAATTGGCAGTGTATGTGGTACAAGTTAAAATGTTACTTACACTCACATACACAAGTCATGTCAGACAAGAATCTTGCATGATTTCAACAAGTGTAAGTCATAATTCACAGTAGTGTAGCAATTTGTCAATATTCTTATTCTTGTATAGTATGTACTACGTATGTAGTGTCTCAGGTATGACATGTGTACAGTACACACCAACCATGTTATCCATAACATTATGAATTTATTTTGTAAACAATGAAATGTGATAAAATACGTATGTGTGTGGATCACAAGGGTGGTGTATGATTTGAGTATGTATGGACAGGAAGTAAAGTTATATATATATAAATAATATAATGCATGCATCTTATGTTAAAATAAAATTTGTCCTTTCTCATGAGTATTTCGAATGGATGACGTGACTGTTCATTCCACATACCTTATAGAGATAGTCTTAATGTCTATAACAATCTTGAGTGGAGAAATTCCGTAAAGAGTTTGTAACAGAAAGAGCCAAAACTGCCTCACTGTTAATGTTCACAAAAGCTCACTTAATGATTGTTAACTATGTTGTCAGATGTTACCAGACACCCCCTCACTCACTCACACTTTTGCTTGATGCTTGACTTGTTCTTGGCAATGACATACAAAATGAGGTGGTTAAGGTTAGTAATTATTGGCGTGGAAAGGGCCATGGTGCCTTTTGTACTGAGGACCAAGGGCAGGGTGAAGGGTGGGATACACTCAGATTACTATAGACAAACACCATTCAGATTATGTATTGATAATTGCAACAATCCATCCACTGCAAAGCTAAATGGAATAATTAAGGAAGCAATGCATACACAGATATAGCAATTTAATGGCTGTCCAATATTGGCTATAATAATGCTTGTGAGCCAGACTGCTATTTGGTTCGCATATTTTTTTCAATACTGTATATATTTTGGTAGGTGTACCCCCTCTGTGATGACACACTGCTGTATGTACACACTGGGGTGTGTCCCCAGCTGGTCTGAG
Source organism: Chondrilla cf. caribensis (assembly GCA_964020155.1). NCBI lineage: Eukaryota > Metazoa > Porifera > Demospongiae > Chondrillida > Chondrillidae > Chondrilla > Chondrilla cf. caribensis. Next base: position 2,272,194 of record OZ026555.1, on the reverse strand, counting down.
TATGAATATCATTAACTGCATTCAGTACAGTAATTAAGGGAGGTGTTGTCCTGATTGGAGATGCTACTTGTTTGAGAATGGGTGACTGTTAATGTATGTAAGTATACCATGAAAGGAAGTGATGATCCATATTTTGAGCGGTTTTCTTCAAGATTTCACCATATACTGGCTCTCTATTCAGCATCTACACAGGTGTCAACTGTGATTTTATGCATATATTAATTATGATTATATAAAGAAGTATAAATAAATGCATTTAACTGTAACTGACCCCTGGATCTCTCCTCATCTGTCAGGATCTTGGACTAATTGCATCAATCAGCTTCAAAATATGTTCTTCACTTGGCCCTAACTCACATCAGTAGACTGTGGATTAATGTTGTCTCTCATGTGTTTCATTGTGTGGAGATTGTGTTTAATATTTCTTGTACATATTACATTTGGTCACTTGTAGGGTGAGTTGACCGAGCTAAAAAAGTCTTTTGTGAGGGCACTACTAAAGGGAATATCATTATGCCAAAATGTACAGCACTTGGTGATAGTCTGCTGGTTCAACTGTTCCTCTGGTAAGTTGACATACTGTTATCATACTGTTGACATGTATGATAGCTCTTTTGCTACTGACTTCAATGGACAGTGACCATGTACACATATTCACCCTGCATGTGTGCACTAGGAGTTGAGTGCTCAGTCTTTTTTTTCTCACGAAAATTGCCATTTCCAAGATGTAGACATAATTGCGACCGAACAATAATGTAAAATTATTTAAAATTTAAAACAACCCTTTAGTGTGTCCTCAGCTTGTCTGATTGTAGTTGAAGCACTTCATGGAAAGTTTTTGAAATCATTTGTCTTGACCAAGTATGCTCTCAAATAGCCATTCTTTCACCAATTCTTTCCCCAATTTCTTGCATATTTTTTGAATGGGGAGCAATGTTCATAAGCCATTGCATTATCAATAGCATCGATTATCTAGGGGCTGTAGTGATACTAATATGGAGACTTTAGTCCTCTGAATTTCAATGGCATCCTTGCAGAATTGGACTACAACCATCCCAACATCAACCACTGGAATTGCATATGCAATATACCCAGTACACTGTCTGCTGCTGTTGATGTTGAGATTGTAATACAGGATTCCAATTATGTGGCTGCCTATTCAGACCATTTTAGCTTAATATTTTTCCACTTTTGTGGAGTTCATCCCTAAATCTTTTCTCAACATCTAATACCTGTTGGTAATGGAATTGTAACACTTCAACAGTCTTCTCACAAGTAATATTCCACATTTCTACAACCTCCGGCCAATTTGAATGAGCGTCTACCAAAATCGATAACTTCTTATTCTAAAATGTCCCTACGAAATCCAGATGTCCATGTTGCCATGATCTGGTCATACCCACTGGTGCAGTGTGGCTACAGTTGGAATGCTCTTAAATGTGACACACTTAAACGTAGAGCGTGCTACGGAACCTTGTCCTCGTGTGTTTCGAGGTGTCGGGGATTCAACTATAAAGGGGGGGGGGGGTTACACACCGTGAAAACATTATTTAAGGCGAGTTTCAACGGACACAAAGAAGCTTTTTTCTAAAAAGGCTTCTTCTCGTCCTAACCATAGCTGTTAACAAGCATTAACAATGATAAAAAGAAACAACGCACGTTTATACACTTATTATTGAGTTTGATCTTTGTTGTTCGCTTTTCCAAGCAGAAATTTTACTTTTCGAAGAAATTGACGTATTGCATACCTTGAACGGCTTACCGTCCACTAGCTGCCTGGAATAGCTGTAGAAGAAGAGAATTCCTTCGCTACATGGCACGAAGAAAGACGGTGGAGTGTCACTGTGTGTTATCACGGCTTCAGCTACTCAAGTTCTGTGGTGTCTGTTGAATTGTTCGAAAGTAAATTTTTTCTCGAATAAATCTGATCGAAGCTGACGCCCGACAACTTTAGACCTTCCTTTTTCCCGAACAGAACTGCCATAGCATCTCCGTGCCTGCTTTATAGCAATTTTCTTCCTTATATACTTCCTCGTAAGGGTAACATGTAATACCACAATTTGATACAGATTTTTTTAACGGAAATACTGTGTTATTATGACTATTGTGAGCGATTCCAACGATATTGTAACTAATATAAAATGATGCCTAACTCCTAATTTATATAGTTTTAATGTACGACGAGTGGTCGCGATATTTCCAAGGGGGAAAAGACGAACGAAGATATTTATCCCTTGGTGTGATTTTAAGTGAAGACCTGAGATTACTATCAAGATAGGTTTAATTGTATTTTCTTTTTTCTGGTTTCCATTATCGGCGAAATTAGCGTCCATCCTAACAAAAATTTGGTCTCTTTGCAGTATTATGTGCGAACTGCTGCACATTCAACTTCTAAAATGCTATCGTTCGTTTCCGTCATAGTTGGAATTTGTTTAACTGTCGCATTTGAATTCTTTCAATTCGATCTTCGGCATTGGAAATCAAGGATTTTGATTTCGCTATATTCACATGATGTAAACCCATGGTGCAGCTTATGCTTATGCTATGTTGTTTAAACACTGCATATACCACATATTTTGTGTTCACGATAATACTTGCTGTTTTCTTTGCGCTGATTTCGAAATTGATCATCGATTCGATCTCATACGCGAATTACGATTTATTATCTACAAAGCGTACATTCTACCATCATTCGATTACTGTGATGTAGTCTGGAACAACTGTACCGAAAAACTAGCCATGAAACTGGAGAGACTTCAAAACTATGCTGGAAGAATAATCCTTAAGGAACGTAGAGTCACCTCTGCCACCAGCATCAGAAGAGAGCTCCACTGGCTCACACTAAAGGAACGACGCCATCTGCATATAGCCACCCTCATGTTCAAGGTCATTAACAAACTTGGCTCCTCTGTGTACTCCAGCATCCAAGGTCCACAAACATGACACTAGGGCAGCAGTGAGCGGGGTTCTTCATCTCTCCAGAGCAGTTACAAACTTTGGTAGGAAAGCTTTTTCATTCTGTGGACCTAAAATTTGGAATTCTTTACCATCTGAAACCAGACAGTTGCAAAATTTGCATGCTTTTATTATTTCTGTATGGTCGCTTATTTCGTCTCATTAATCATGCAATCATTCAAAGTGTATATTCCATTTATTCATCCTATTTTGCAATTCATGCATGTCTCCCATTACTTATTTATTAATTATAAATATTCATTTATTTTATATTATTATATTCTCTGTATGTCACGTGTTTACTGGTCACCTTAATAGTAGCCCTCTGGGCTAGTGGTTTGCCCCAGTCTAAATAACAATTCAAATTCAAATTCAAATTATTAAATTCATGCACATATTGCAGTATTAACTTTAGTATGATGAGCCTCGTGACCGCGAGTGGTTATTGCAATGAATATCATTAGCAGGTTATACTTGTACCGCTGATCGGTCGCCTTTTGAAGCCCAGATCTTGGTTTCTACTGAACCGATTTTCATCGAATAATAACTATAATAGAATTTCTTAAATATTCTAAAAGATGAATATTAGAATAAAGATGCCTGAATAAGGATATAATAATTCCTCTGGAATCGCTACTATTGTGTGTTCGTACAACTTCTATTATACTTTGGAGAATTTGTATTGTGTAGAGCACGAGTTAACATATATTATTTCTCCTCAAGGGAGAACTATTAGGTGGCCATTTTGTTCCGTAAAATCCGTAAACGTGTGACCACCCCCCCTTTCTATGCGTGCTCTACGTTAACTTTAACCAACAACCGAGCTAGCTTCTCAATCTGTTTGTCCATCACTGGCCATCAGACATAACTCCTATCAATTGCTCTCATTCTAGTAATCCCACAGTGCTTATGATGTAGTTGCTCAATATTTCCTGCTCTTCTCAGGAACAGGGACAATGAGTGGTGCCCACTTACTGTACTCAACATTCTCCAGTACACCATCCTGCACCAACCACCAGCCCCAAGAGTTTTATATATCTCCAATTACTTGGTCCCAATAGGCCACAGTAGTTTCACAACAACATACAACAAAATAGCAGCTATTCCAATTCTCATTCCCAAATTACTGTAGTATGGTAACCTAACTGCATACTGGCCTACTATCAACTTGTACACATTTCACTCATTATTCACTTCTGAAATACACATGTCTGACTGACACACTGAGCATGCTTGCAACAAATCATAAACAAACATCACTCATAAGAACAACAATTAAACCTTTGCACAAACCTATGTACATGATTCTCTACAGTATGTACACGAGTGTGTGTTGAAGCAATCTTTTATTATTATAATCTACAAAATGTTTATGTTTGTATTACCATTTTGAGCATGGGGTGTACTGGATCCATCAATGCTATTTATGGTCTATTGAAAATCTGTAGTCATTGATTTTTGTTATTTTGTCCATTTTATCACAGAATATGATGAATCATGGATATCTTCGCTGAAGCAGTTACTGGTTCCACGTCTCACAAGTCAGTTGAGATTGGAGCTCTCTCCAGCAGAGTGGGCAGCAATCCTCTGTGGAGTGAGAGGTGCTGAGGATTTAGAGGAACTGAATGTTACCATGAAGTTGACTGGTGTAAGTTCAGTGTACTGTATAGAAAGAGCTGGAACTCCTGAATATTGTACAACCTCACCATGATAGTACCATTCTGTCTGGTTATGCATCCAACGTGCGCCTATATCTATACATTTGAATCTCATTAACATAAAATTATTCAACAGAATGTATATATTATTCCTGTATTTCGACCCAAAGCCTCTATATCGTAGCTACTTATGGTCTTTGCAGTTCCCACACTTTCAATCATGCCTGTTATTATCAATAATACATTTTTAGCTCTCTATTACAACCTCTGAATTATGAAAACCCTGTAATGAGGACACCATTCTATGTCTTCAGGTGTAGTACTGTAGTGTACCAAATGATCTCTGAATTGAGTAAACCCTTTTCAATAAGGACATAAATGGAGGTCCACAAGTGTCCTTGATGGAGAGGTTCCACTGTCTGTACAAGTGCATCTAGTATGTGAGTACCTCCACAATAGAATATATATCACAGAAGGTACAGTGCTGACTGAAGGTAATAGTATCAACTTTTGTAAGTGGACAGCGAGTTCTCATCATTTGCTTCTGGACTACATGCGAGCGCCTGATAAATTGTCACGTTTAATTGTGTAACTGTTACCATATGAAGTTAAAAAAGTATTTTTAAAGTACCGTATTCTAAAAGCATTTTCCAAAAAAAAGTACACAAAACCTACTTAACACAATAAAATTATCAACCTTACCTGGAGATCTACAAGTAAATTTCGGCATCAGTTCCTTTTCCAAGAACAATGATATTTCAGCAGTTACCCACAACTGCCTTCCCCTTTAGTGTTGTCATGGCATTGAGGTATCTCTGAAGTCTGAACTATTATTGTAGAATGTCTGGAGAAATTTGAAGTGCTATAGATGTTTATGTACATTTGTCAAGAGGTTAGATATGTACGTAACACCTCCATAAAGGTGCTAATTGAACAAGTGCTTACAAGTGCTTGTGAACAAATGGTGAAGGGTATGTGAGGGTTTGGTGTAATTACCTTCAGTCAGTACAGTATTAAGTTGAGATTTAATCTGGTCTACATGTTGTCAAGTATGTACCTGCCGGACAAAGTGTATATGTATAATTGTTAATACTGTAACAATAATTTATATTATTTGTTAAATGGAGCAGTCTCTGTGTGTAGGTGCTATTGAAATTGAATAGTTTACAGTTTACACAGACTGTGTGTAGTGTTGTTCAAACCGTTGATCAACACTGCTCATTCCAATGCAACCTTTATCTGGTAGAATTAGTATACCGTATGGTAATAGATTAGATGCCTTCAGTGTTATGAGGAATGTTTGTCAATGAGTTTTGAACAAGATGACATGATTTATTGAAGTTGTTCTATTACATCTCATCATTCCTGACCAGGACAATACTCCAGTGGATGAGAAGGAATTGTGTGAAGCATGGTCACTATGCAAGTGTAAAACAGTGAAGATGAAGATTGGATCTGCTGTAAGTGATCACTAGTGTATTACTACTTCATGTGTATTATATTGGATGTTTCTGTTATTTGTTGACATAATTGTTGTACAGCTGGGCATTGGTTGTACCACTGAAAGCTGTTATGATCTAATATAACATTTTGATTATAAGCTACATTGTACTTCTAAACTTGCTGTATCTTGCAGCAATTGATTGATGATAGTTTGCTGCAATATAAAAAGAAAGGGATTTAGCAAGAGATAAATGTGAAGTATATATTACATGTGTTTGACATCTCCATCAAAGAATTATTGATAGGTTTTCTGTTCCTACGACTATATGCAGTACTGGCTGGAAGTATTGCAACTGCCACCTGCTGGTGCACGTATTACCATCCATAGGAAGCGGAACTGGCCCGGCAGGTCCAGCTTTGGCCATACCATGTTTTTGGCAGTCAACCATCGTTTTAAAATACAGACAGCTACAACTGTAGAGAATTCAGTTAGAGGCCATTTATAGTAAAAAACAGTTCGATCCATAATCGTATTTAGTGCATATATACAATCACAGAGCAGCAAACTGTATTCATGTTGATGTGGTGAATGAAGCTCACTAAATCCGTTATCATGTCAGTAAGTTGACAAGATGGCCAGCGTTTATAATAGAACTCAAGGGCCATTTAAAATACCTAGTTACTAAGTACGCGCACGTCGATGCCATCTGGTAATTGCTCAACAATGTTGCTCAACACAGTTCGCGTACGACATCATATTCTTCAGCAATGTACAATGTTGGATTCCTCAGCTTCCGTTGACATTGTTCAGCATCGTCCTCCCCCGTCCTATTCCTTTCCAAAGTGTTCCTTTGGGAAGAAAAACATAGTACAGAGGACCTGCCGAATGAGTGTTCCTTTAATGCAAGATGCAGAATCAAAATGTATTTGCGATAATTCAATGGTTTTGCATGTGCACAAAGAATTAACTGATGCACTTGATCTCGTTTACATAGCTAATGACTTTTTTTGGAGCAAATGAAAGCAGGCTATGTTTTATTTGGTAAATTATCATTTTCTTCATAATAATATAATATACCCATTGTTATATTGTATAGTCACTAAGTAAACACATTAAGTTCATGATTGTCAACATACATATTTTGTATAAATTTGATACTTGATAAGTACACACATGCAGTTTAGACTGCAACATTATTGTATACCATGCAATAGGCTAGGCCTGTTTTCAAATGATGTTTCTTGTTCTCAAAACCTGACATTACAAGTGAAATGACCTAAAAAATTGGGATGGCCTAACCACTCCTAAAGTGCTTCCGCCACCATTGCCATCTGCGTGTGTACTTCCATGTACCTGAAGCTAACTAACAATAATGGACACATCCCATATAGTGAAGTGTTGTTTAATCACTGTTCATCTTATTGTTGGACATGAAGGTGGAATCATTTAAGTACGTAGTTGGTTTAGTCCTGCCCAGTACTTCTATATTTCCTCTTTCAGATCCTCTCAACTGGTGGGTTTCCATTCATTACATAGCCACTTCTCCATCAAACATGGCTATGCAATGAATGGAATGTTTTCAATCTGGGGTATCTAGCTAGTGTCCAATTGATGAAATAATTGATGTACACTTTTTAAGTGTCGTAAAATGTACCGAGAGATACAGTACTTATTGGAAGTAGTGTTACCAAAAGACGTGTGACGAGTATGGGAGACGAGTGTATGTGCATATGTATATTACTTCTCATGTTTTAATGGACACACATTAACACTGTATGCCGTATGATTTGCACTTCAAAGAAGTGAGGAAATTGGCCGTATATGAATCCCTAGCCATGAAGTCTCTATAAGCTATAGTACACACACAATGTCTAAGAATGAAATTTCAGTAACTAAAGATGGATCGAATCAAAGTGAAAAGAAACCCAAATAAACATTAAGCACATCATAAACAAAGAGGATATTGCCGTCAGAAGAAACATTGAACTCAAATTCCATGGAAGAATTTATAGAGCCTTTGTTTTGAATCTTTTAAAGTGGCAACCAATAAAGAAGTGCAACATGGAGATAGTTGGTCGCAAAGATTAGAAGCCGTAAATCCATCTATGCATGGTATCCATTGTGGGATTCACACCTTCTACACATAACTAAGATCTCTTCAATAGATCTTCCTTTCGTGTTTAGAAACATGGTTCTCGGCCGAAATGGACTCACCAACCTATTAATAATATGTACTATTATGTGCACATAAAGGTAATATGTACTACCATACTCTCTGTAATTTTTGCAGGACTAAATTTTTGCAAATATCATGATTGATGTAAGATTCGCAAAAATAAAAATTCAAATTTAACCACACTCAACTACATAATTATTCACTACAATAGAAATATGTTATGTATAACTAGTTTACTTCATATACTGTATATACGCTACATCTTTTCTCGAATTGTTTCTGAACAGTATTTCATTTCTTTCATTCATTTCCAAAATTTAGTCCCGCAAAAATTACAGAGACTATGGTATACACCCTGAATATGTTTCTTAGATCGTGTACACACATGGTACATGTGTGTGACAGGGTGCATTACTTTACATCAGTGCTGTATGTTTAGGATCTCTGTCTCAATGTAATTAGTGGTCTCCTGCGTACTGTGATCCAGCAGAGGAAACCAGTGCAGCATCCAGGATCTTAGCATACCTCATTACTGTCAGAACTCCTGTAAACATTACAATTTTAGCACTTCCTCTTATTGCAATACCAACCCGTGCATGAATGTTGAGGGGTCCTTGGGTAGGGCCTTGATTTTCCTTGGCTAACCTTTCTTCCCTGAGTCTCTTGTTGTGTCAGTTAAAATGACATCAATTGTCAAACTCCTCTACTCTGTCCAACACTCCTTGCTCCACTCTACTCTCTCCTCATCAGCTCTTCTGATGGCTCGATAGTACCTGAGGTTGGGGTAGGTCCATCCAGTAATAATAATAGTATACTCAAGTATACATATATGTACGTATGTATAAATAGTGCAAGTGATAGTGCATAATCTTGTGTGACCTAACCCATCTTCTTTTGTATTTGTAACAATAATTATTATTTGTTATAATATGCAATGACACTAGACAATGTTGCATGATTACAAGTGATAGTGAGAGTTGTCTTTGGCATGTACTGTGTGTATACACGTATTAAAATTTGTAATAGCAAAACAACTTATTCAAAGAATAATCATTTGAACCAACAGAAAAGACAGTAATCAAAATAAAAAGAAATACAATGTACTGCTTTTCTATATCACATGTAACACACGATTTGTTCTGTTGCCACTGCATATGTTCACCATTGTTCTGTTGCAGTAGATGTACATTATATTGTGGACAATGTTTTATTACCCCTTGTCACTATAAAATTACTAGTCAATGTACATATTATTGTGACATCTCATACAGTGTCTTTATTGCTAGTGCACATCTGTATACTTTGTAGCCATTCAAAACAGCCCATACACCCCAAGGGGTTTCCTTGTTAACTGGTGTTTTGAGAGGAATTGCTCAGAATAAGACATCAGTAGAGTTCAAGTTGGAGTTTGATTATAGTGGTGACCGATCCTACTACATGGAGAGGATCCCAGAGGACATTCTGACCCACTTCACTAGCTATAGAGATGGTCTCACCTTGACTCTCAACCCTCTCAACAGTAGATGCCCAACAGGTGAGGAAGAGCTCTGTTTGAAGTCTCTTTCCAAATCTTCATAATGTGTTTGTGCTCACTTCCACCTAGGTGGTGTATCTAGTGGGGAATCCCCCCAGACACCTGGCTCAAACCCAACTGGAGAACCTTCAAATAAGAGACGTCATATAGAGCAGCCACCACTGGTTGGAGTAACTGGTCAGTTTTGAGTCTAATGTTACTGGTATGTACATGAGCAGTAAACTACCCCATGCTGTTGGGTTGGTAAATATGAGGTATTCCAGAGATCATGCATATTCAGGGGAACTAGGTATCCATCCCTGATTCATTAAGCCCAAAGCTTGTCCCTCACCCCTAGGGAAGATATTATTCCCCTACCATTTGTCCCACCACCTATTAAGTTAATTCTCGTCTTGTTAATAAGAGTTAATATCCCACATCCAAAGGTCCACACTTGTTTGATTTTCAAATGTCATTGACCCCACAAGTCATTGGAATATGAGGATGTGCTAGTACATACCACTGTATTGAATGTATAGTGTACTCTGAAAGAATGTGAATCTATCATTTGTATCGAGTGTGTAATGTATGTATATACGTTCTTAGGATTTTTTGGGATTACATGTGAATCTTTCCACTAAGTGTACCTCCTTTGTTTGAACACAAACACACTAATTTTAAGTATCAGATTATGAGATAAAGGAGTCTAACTTGTACAGACCTTTTCCTCCATTTTGCCTGGTGTTCAACAATTACTTTACCTAGTGGATTCCACTGGAGGAATGAGGTCTGGTTATGATAGACTACGTCTTGTATGTATAAACTAACATAATATTATTATGATTGTGTTGTTAGTCTTTGTTTACTGTAGATTGCCCTTCCTCTTTGATAGAATCTATTTCATCCTCTCCAGCTCAGCAGGTGGACCATGCTAGCCGTAATGTGAGTAGTGTGTGTGTGTGTGTGTGTGTGTGTGTGTGTGTGTGTGTGTGTGTGTGTGTGTGTGTGTGTGCATGCACGTGTGTGTTTATGTGTGCACACGCATGTCACAAGAGTGTTTGTGTGTATGTGTTTGTATATGTGTGTTTTGTGTGTGTGAATGTTTGTCTGTGTTGTGTGAATGTGTCTGTGTGTGTGTGCATGTGCATGTGTGTGTTTGTGTTTGTGTGTGTGTTTGTATGTGTTGTGTGTGTGTGTGTGTGTGTGTGTGTGTGTGTGTGTGTGTGTGTGTGTGTGTGTGCTGTACATACACATCTCATTTATCCTGAACTCTCACCTCTACTGTATCATTCTGTGTTCTTCACTAGGTCCACTGTACACAGTCTGACTCTTCCAGAAGTTCTCCAATGTCACAAGAAGCTTCTATGTTTCAGAGTTCTATCAGCTCTGTTGTGGATCCGTTATCATTGGTTACTGTTACCATGGAGAGTAGACCAGATATGTCCCCCAGCAGTACTTATAGTTGCATAAGTGCTCATCACACAGGGGATTCCCCTCAACCTCCATCCACTCATCAAAGAATATATCCCATGGATTCTCAGTATGGTGAGTCAGTGTGTCTCAATGTTATGTATTCTCTTGAAAGTGTTGATAGGAGCTAATTTTACTGTTTATTCTTTGCTTTCCATGAGGTCGAACATATGTATATCTCCAAATTACCATCCAATTTCAGAAATTTGGTCTGTGAATACTTTGTAGGTGCAGTCCTCAATCATACCTGGAGCAAACAACACACGACATGCTACACCCAGTGTTTGTGTATGTATATACAGTATATACCACATATATCCTATGTACAATGTATACAGTACACACCACCTACCTGCTATGTACAGTACACACCACCTACCTGCTATGTACAGCACATACCACCTACCTGCTATGTACAGTACATACCACCTACCTGCTATGTACAGTACATACCACCTACCTGCTATATACAGTACATACCACCTACCTGCTATATGTACAGTACATACCACCTACCTGCTATATGTACAGTACATACCACTGATACACACCCAGTATACATTACTGCACTATTGTATCCTATGTACCAGTCAACTTTTCTAGTACCTCATGTATGTGTCCTGTTGTGTGATCATTCAATGCATACATACATGCATGTAGCATACAATGTGCATACATTCACATGCATGTCAGTCTGGCACAATGATTCAAACTCCTGTATACTGGGCACCACACTGTGTGGTAGTGTTTCTCCTATGGAATTACAATCATGAAGACCTCTGCTATGCCAATGCTTAATGTGTGCCTCCACTTCATAATCCGCTTTGAAGAATCACATACTTCTGCTCTCTGCACTTCAGGTTCCAGTTCAATTCTGTCACAGTCTGTGTCTGAGATTTCTCAAGACTCCACTCAATGGAGACATACAAGTGCTCCAGTAAGTGTTCCCAGTACAAGTGACAAAAGCCTTCCAGTGAACCATAGCCATACACTGCTCACTTTAGGATCAGTGCCTTGTACCTGACTGTTGCAATATGGGATGTGTTTATACTAACATCCTTGACATTGATTGTGTGGCATACTGTTATTCACACACATGCACTCTGGGTTGCTCAGCTGACATTTGAACATAGCACACACTCACAGACACACAAAACAAACACACACACACACACACATACTCCCAAACGTATGTACACGCACACACACGCACGCACGCACGCACGCACGCACGCACGCACGCACACACACACACGCACGCACACACACACACACACACACGCACACACACACACGCGCGCAGACTTGGTATGTACTCTAGCTGTTTTTCTTTGTACTTAGTTTACTCCAGATCTGATCAGTGAAAGTAGAGTAGTCGTTAGCTGCACTTCAGCTAGGGATTTCTCCTATTATCGCTCTGGTTCCACTCAAGGGAATTCCCCTTATTCCTCAGCAGTATCTATAATGCTATCACCAGTTATGGCTTCCTTGGTTGCTCCTAGCAATCCCTCCACCACCCGTTCTCTTTGGAGACCATATGCAAGCCCCACATCAGGTAAGTGGACATCGTAGCTGATGAACCTGGGCTGTCTTCTCAGTGTACAAGCAGTCTTTGTCCCCTCCATCTCCAACACTGTGCCTGAGCACAAGTGTAGTTGGTAATTGAACCTGTTCCTCCTGCATGTCATGGACTAAGTGCATGAATGGACAAAATGTAGTCAATTTAAGGTCACCTGATTACAGAAATGATTGTGAGATTGAAAAGGAATCGGTGTTCAGAAGTGTTGGATCATGAGGTTCAACTGTACACATTAGTATCACTACAGCCCAGCATGATGTACTGATCCTGTGAAGTGAATGAGTACTCACTGTACATAGTTGTATGTATATGTTTCCATTACAATTATCCTTGTTTTTTTGTAATTTCGTGTCCGTTTTCAACTCAAAGAATGGTTTGTTTGTTTTTTTATGGAGTGTTTACAAAATACACACAGAAAAGAGTAAGTGATTGACCATTTTTTCTCCTGTTGAAAATGATGTTTGAAGGTTTAACACTTTGTAAATGTGGAGAAAGTAAGTGTGTTCCTTAACACTCTCCAAACCTAAAAATTTCGATCCCATGGCACATTTAATACATCTACATGTTGTTCTTAATATCATAGAGGCTGGACGAAGTCTATCTCTATCTCAAGGTATCCCTCAACAGATGGACACCAGTCCTATGGTATGTACTTGAAATGAGTGTGAGTAGATGTTGTGTACTGTAGTCTAGTGGGAGAAGACTAGGTGTGTACCAAAGATCATTGATGCTATTAGTACTAATTGCATAATAATAGTTGTTTGGTTATAACAGCATCGACATTAGCATACATTTATTTACTATTTTTTTATTCTCATGTCACTTGAATGAATATAATATGTGGTACATACATGCATGCACTATGTTGTATTTGTAATTTTTGCTTTCAGATTTTATCTAGACAAACTGACCAAGTTGTGTCATGTTCAGTAGCTCCAGCACTTCATCCATCACGTGACGTTCAGATGTCAATCCCTCATCAGAACTCCCCTTCACCTGGTACTGTGAATCAGTCAACATTGACTGGACCTCCTCAAAGAGCATCTCCACACCACCTCTCCTCCAGTGGTGGTCCACAGCAATTCTACCCACCTCCTGTATTTCAGTGGCCAACCCAACCTATGGCTAGAACACCACATCCATTGGCACAATACATCTACAGTCCTCATGGACCTAGGGGTCCTGGACAAAGTCGCTATGACTTACAAGAACCTGGAATGTTACAGCATTTCCCATATCCCCAGTCTGTCTCATACCCTCGATCTATCTTCCCTTCATACCCCCAGTATGGACACCCTTCTTTACAGCCTATTCAATGCAACCAACCTCCTTTTCATCCAAGGCAGCCTAGAACAGGTCTCCCTTCCAGTTGGGGATACCCTGTCTACACTCCTCCCCCTCCTCAAGGACCACCCCCAACAGAGGACCTGCCAGGACCATCCTCACTGTCCTACCCTCCACAGTACTGTGAACCACATCCTTCATATCCCAGTACACACTACAGTCATCCTCCTACCCTCTGTGAGTTGCAGTACATTGAATGTATAGTACATGTGTACTTTAGTGTGGTATCCTGTAATGTTTTCATGTTGTGACAAACTGAAGAAGTCACAGTCAATTGAATACATCCAGTACATCCCTATGCAGTGTTTGTGTAGTGTTGTCACATCTGTCTTCTTGTGAATTGTACATTAATTACACTATGATCATTCCCCACCCTTCTTTTATTAAACAACTTGAAGACATACTTTACTTTGAAATTCTTTGAACGCTGCCCCTCCCATCTTTCAATTTTGCTCTTCACATCTTATATTTTACATGCCACAGCTGTATCAGAATGATACATTTTCTTACAGCTACTTAAATATCTGTATCCTCTCTCTCTCCTTCTTTGGTTCATAATGCCATACACAACAAATCTTTGCATGTACCTATATTTCATGTGATGTTCATTAGTAATAAGTTTTGTAATGTGTTCTTTGTATTTTATGTTTTGTAGCTGTTCCATCAAAAGTGCATATTGCTTCCAAACCGAAGGAGGTATCCTACAGTCATGTTAGAGCCAAGGATGTTGTCAAGTCCTTGGACTGGAGGGAGCTCAGAAATGACATTGAAGACATGCTGACAAAACCACGTGTTGACACTTTGAAGAGAGGATACAACCTTATTGATTCTGCATGTAATGCTAGGGTTTTAGCTCAACTTGATCATGGAGATCCAGCTGCTGCAGCTTCAGACCTACTGAAATACTTTGAGACGAACCATAATGGTGATGATATGCTACAATTCTGTAAATTCTTGAGAGATGAAGTGAAAGAAGTAGGAAGAGGTGCTGCATTAGAAGACCTAGCAGACAAAATTGAAAGAACTGTGAAGAATCAAGGATCTTCATGAGGTATTGTAGATTAGCTTGAGGATTATTTAATTTAGTATGTACATGTGGGGAGTACATAAGACATTAAGACTTAATCTAATACCTGGTTACTTGTATCATTTGTGGTGTGCTAGTGAGTGCTTTTAAGTTTAGCTACAGTGGAACCTCTTAATAAAGGACACGTTGATATTTTGTTCACTGTAGAGTGATCGTCCACTTTTCAGAAGTGAAACATGTGTTAGCACCATAGCAAAGTCCATTTTGGTGATCAAATTTGTCCTTTGTATGCAGGTCATTTTTATTATCATATTGTCCTTCATTCACAGTGTCATTTAAATAGCGTGAATTTCTTGTGTTATTTACATATTCTACAGGAACACACACAACAATATTTACCATACACATCTCCTTACATAACTTAGTTAATGTGGCTTCATTTCCTATTGTGTATACATACGTACACACAGTACCTGGTGTTCACCAGCCATCATTGTTAGTTGTATTCCACACTTCATCCATACAACAGGTCATACAGTATCAATACCAGAACATAGTAGTAAACACACAGTGTATACCAGGACCGTCAGGACAGTGTACACCAGGACCGTCAGTACAGTGTACACCAGGACCTTCAGGACAGTGTACACCAGGACCGTCGGGACAGTGTACACCAGGACCCTCAGGACAGTGTACACCAGGACCGTCAGGACAGTGTACACCAGGACCGTCAGGACAGTGTACACCAGGACCGTCAGGACAGTGTACACCAGGACTGTCAGGACAGTGTACACCAGGACCGTCAGGACAGTGTACACCAGGACTGTCAGGACAGTGTACACCAGGACCATCAGGACAGTGTACACTGAGTTACCCATTGTAGCTCTTAATTCATTATTATTTTATTATTACTATTATTATCATTATTATTTTTAATTTTTATAATGCATATGTAAATAGTATTGTTCAATTATTGTTGCAATTCTGTGGACGTCATGACCATGTCGATATAATATGCTGTGTGTATACTCTATGTGTTTCATTATTGGTCATACATCACATCCATTTTATATAATATAACTAGTTGATATAAATGGCATGCTTGGTCATATTTTACAGTATAATAATAATTATAATATTATATAGGTATATACATACAGTACAATATTATTATAGATATATCTGTATAGAGCTAGCGCTAGTGAAACTTATTATTTTTATACCCTGCATGGTTAAATTTAGTATAATAACATTAATATCATTATATAAATGCACATAATCTATATTATAGCTCTGTTGTATACTTTTACTAGCTTGCTCTTGATATAACAGCTGATAGTACTGGCCATACACAAAAAACAATATAAAGACTATCAATTTCTGTACAAATGACCATCTAGCACAGCTGCAGTGGCTATAGCTGTTTCTCTAAATTGATGACACAAACTGAAAACACTGAGGAAAGTCCTTCCAAATTTGATTCACTATTTCCTTGTCTTCTTTGACTTCTTCTTCTTCGGAAAAGATTCGACTGAGACAAGCAGTCAACTCATCCCTTCTGTGAAGAGATTCTCCATAGTCTGTACTGCCAATCAGTTTGTGGAGCAGTGAGAGGTAGTGAGTGCATAGCTACAGGAGGAGAGGGAGAGGTAGTGAGTGTGTAGCTACAGGAGGAGAGGTAGAGGTAGTGAGTGTGTAACTATGTATGTATGTACATAGTTGAACAGGAGGATTGAATAAAAATGACAGATATGTACACAAGTGCACCTGTAAATATACACACAAAAAAATGATGCAAATAAGATACAGAAATAAAACATTGCACAAATTAATACAATAATACAAAGACAAGTACAGGTTCTGCTAGGTCTCTATCATATAATAATTGTCCAGTTTTAATGTTGATCTATAGTACTGTATAGGATGATAGTACTGTATGTACATAGTGATCTACAGTGTGTAGGATGATAGTACTGTATGTACATAGTGATCTACAAGAGATGATTATCCTGTGTTATGTGTTCCACACACACAGGTAATAGAGGTGTTTTGTGTTTGTAGTTGGAACGTGTAAACACAACAACACCTGCTGGTGGTGAGACCATCCACTGACCTGTGAAGTGTTGGTTGAAGCCCAGCACAACATTGACAAGAGCATCTGGTACCTGATCATCAGTGTCACAAAACGGAGGATCCTCTATCATCTCCAACACTTCTGTGATGAAGTCTGTGGACCACTGGTCTATGCACTAGGATCACTGGAACACTCGACTGCACAAGACTAAAGTATCATAAAAGAGCCATGAGTGAGTTGAGAGAAGGACAACTCCATACATACTGCATGTATGGACATATACTCATATACACACAGAGTTGTACATATGTTCATATTCACATATACTACATGAATATATGTAGATATGAATGGACAGTGCCTACTAAAGGACCTTTACCACAATACACACATGTAATCTACACATATGTACATGTACAGTGAGTATGTATACCATACCGTATATACGTATTAGGCTATTTCTTGGACTATTGTTGGACATGTCTATATTTTTCAGCATTTATGTTCACCGTGATTTCACATTTGGTCCATCATGGGCTTCATCAGTACAAATGATACAAAATTGAAAATTAACTTGTACTGATCATAAAACATGTTCAAAAATAGTCCAAGAAATCTTCTAACTTACAATAAACATCTCTAACACCTTCCACTCCTTCACACACAATATACAGTATAGTACTGCCCACATGTACATATGTACATATGTACATGACTACACAGATGTACACATGTATGTGAATATGTACGTGTGTTCAGTAGAAAGCTGTACACATGTATGTATATGCACATGCATATGGTAAACTCCTGCAACATTGTAGTATACATCCATGTACTGTGACATTATCAGTGTATTGTGTTTTCATTTGTAGATATGTACACATATAAATGCACATATGTATGTAGTTATTCTCATAATCCAATTGAACTGTACAGACATCAATTGGTATAATGAAGGTCAACTAGTACCAGTGTACACACACCACACAATAACTGCAGTATGTACATATTCACACGTATATGTCTAAATCTGTTCATGGCACAGAAAGTAGAGGACATCACTGGATATATTCTCACACAAACAACAAGACAACACCATGGGACCACTATACATGGCACCACACCAGTCCTGGTTACAATGAAGTCATGTGAAGTGTTAGCATGTGAATGTGGCAAAGTGATCCTGAGGTGGTTTGCATGGAAAAGTACTCTACAACAGCAGCCCTATTTGAGCACAGAGAAGTGTACAGATGTGTGTATGGTACAGTGTACTGGATACATACAATACAGTGTACATAAGTACACAATACAGTGTATTGATACCGTATAGCAGGAAATTTTTGCGGGACAAAATTTTTGCGGATGGGTCCAAAAATGAAAATTCATGGATAAAATTTTCGCGGATGCTGGCCACAGTCACATGATAGAACATAGAGAACGCCTAATTTGTGGATTTTATTTTTGCAGATTGTTAGGCTAATCGTGAAATCCGTGAAAATTTCCCACTATATGGTATGTACAATACAGCCTGTGGATACATGTGTATGGAGTGTACGTAGTAATTAAATGTAGTGTATAAAATGTGATTGGTTACACTTCACACCTGTAAGGTAGGTATAAACAATCACCAGGAGAAGAACTGAGGAGGAGTTCTGTCTGGACCAGCATGTCAGGTGTGGTGTGATAGTTAGGTTGAGACACACTGGTCTCTCCTGCCAATGTCTGGGTCACAGTAGGATGTTTTGTGCTGTAGTGTGTTGAGGCCTGTAGTGGTACATTATTGTGTCAACAATGTTTCACTATGGCTTCACCCTCAGTAACACAAATGACAACAGGTGCACATCTGCACATACATACGTATATGCATGATACAGCCGGTGACACACTAATGAAAAGTACATACATAGCATAGACAGAGGATCCTCTATCATCTCCAACACTTCTGTGATGAAGTCTGTGGACCACTGGTCTATGTACTAGGATCACTGGAACACTCAACTGCACATGACAAAAGTATCATAAAAGAGCCATGAGTGAGGTGAGAGGACAACTCCATACATATTGCATGTATGTCTACTGATTGCCACATATGTATACATGTACAGTGAGTACGTACGTATACCATACATATGTATTATATACACTGTATGTACAATATTATTATAGTACTGCCTACATGTACAAACATATGTACACTACTGCACACATGTACACATGTATGTAAATATGCACAAATGTTTGGTAGAAATGAGCACACACGTACCGTAAGTGTACATGCATATGGTAAACTCCTGCAACATTGTAGTATACATCCATGTACAGTGACATTGTCATTGTATTGTGTTTTCAATTGTGGATATGTACACATATAAAAGAACATATGTACGTACATACAGTATGTACAGTAGTTATTCTCATTGTACAGATGTGTACAATAGTGTGTACGGATGTGTACAATACAGTGTACAGATGTGTACAATACAATGTATGGATAAGTATTAAAGAGACTGTCATTGTATGAAAAGAGGTCTGACTGTACTATATGCATTTGCACATGCATACAACCAGTTATACACACATTACTAAATCAACCAAATATTATACAAGTTTACAGTCATATAATACATATGTACGTACATTCACACTATTATAATTACATTGTATTCAACTAGATGTATGTATGCTCAAATTTACACTGCCCACAATTCCTACACCAACCTCATCTCTTGTGTTTGGGATGACATCCTTTGCAGTGTAGAGTCTAGACACAACAAACGGCAGGCCGTTCTGAGTAACAGAAATACAGTCTGGGGAACCCCCTTCCCCACCAATGTCCTCATAAAATGCATCAGCCACTGACGGCGGAACGGGGTACTCAACAGTGGGATGTAAGGAAGAGCAAGCTGCCACTTGACGTAGTTCTCAACAACACTACATGGTGAACAGGACACAAAGGGAAGGCAGGATCTGTATTCAGCAGGTATCAACGAGCTACGTTCATGTTCGGTAGAAATGAGCACACACATACCATAAGTACATGTGCATATGGTAAACTCTGACAACATTGTAGTATACATCCCTGTACTGTGACATTGTCAGTCACTGAGTGTATTGTGTTTTCAATTGTAGATATTTGCACATATAAATGCACATACGTACATACAGTATGTAGTTATTCTCATTGTACAGATGTGTACAATACAGTGTACGGATGTGTAAAATACAGTGTACAGATGTGTACAATAAAGTGTACAGATACGTACAATACAGTGTACAGATGTGTACAATACAGTGTACGGATGTGTACATTACAGTGTATGGATGAGTATTAAAGAGACTGTCATTGTATGAAAAGAGGTCTGACTGTACTATATACATTTACACATGTATACAACCAGTTATACACACATCACCACAAAACCAACCAAATATTATACAAGTTTACAGTCACATAATACATATGTACGTACATTCACACTATTATAATTACATTGTGTTCAACTAGATGTACGTATGCTCAAATTTACACTGCCCACAATTCCTGTACAAACCTCATCTCTTGTGTTTGGGATGACATCCTCTGCAGTGTAGAGT
The DNA here is from genome assembly GCA_964020155.1 of Chondrilla cf. caribensis. Classification (NCBI taxonomy): domain Eukaryota; kingdom Metazoa; phylum Porifera; class Demospongiae; order Chondrillida; family Chondrillidae; genus Chondrilla; species Chondrilla cf. caribensis. The sequence goes on along the minus strand of OZ026555.1, from coordinate 2,251,360 downwards.
CTAGACACAACAAACGGCAGGCCGTTCTGAGTAACAGAAACACAGTCTGGGGAACCCCCATCCCCACTAATGTCCTCATAAAATGCATCAGCCACTGACGGCGGAAAGGGGTACTCAACAGTGGGATGTAAGGAAGAGCAAGCTGCCACTTGATGTAGTTCTCAACAACACTACATGGTGAACAGGACACAAAGGGAGGCAGGATCTGTATTCAGCAGGTATCAATGAGCTACGTTCATGTGAAAATTACAATAATATGTACATAGATATTCAAACACCAGTTTAGTCTTGTGGAGTGAGACCCAATTTAGAAGGAAGCAAAGAGTCTGGTGGACATTTGAGGGGTTTGTGGTGAAAAGGGATATGTACCAATTACTGAACAGGTAACCACAATCTTGAATGGATTCTGCTGATGGAGGGATTGAACACAAGCATTCTATGTTGTTTTTGTATAGCCTATTGCTCAGAGGAAACACAAAAGGAACTGCTCTGGGTTTAGGTGGTAATTGCTGTGTTCTTAGATGGATGGCATGGCAAATTGCATTCATTACATTATTGTACAGACTTGGTAAGAATTATGGACATAAATTTAAAGGCTCAGGAACTAGACAAACTTGAGAGCTGCTGAGAATAACATTCTAGTCCCATTGTAGTGGTACCATTACAGTCCACAGTTATTGTGACTGTGGTGCAAACAGGGAGACATTCAGTGACATTGTAATGATATTCATGTGGTGTGGTTCATACATGATCGGTAGGTGTGTTGTCTACACTGCAACAGAAACCTACAGTAGTCCCTCACACAGTTTTGGTCATGGAACATAAAATACATTGGAAATACTCTGGAGAGCTCACAATGACCACAGTCTCACTGGTGATGTTGGCACCAAGACCAACAGAGTTGAAGAAGGTTTGGAAACACCTCAGCCAGTCAAACTACAATAGACCCAGGTACATCAAGGTGTACGTATATCTGAAATGTGGTGTGATTTGGGAACATGTACATATTTACATGTGGATGTGCCATGTCTATGTACGTGCTAACATAATATTCCATATAATACACACATGTAGATAAGAGCTACTACCATACCAATTGTTATGAGGTATACACACACTTAATAATGTACATGAGAATTTAAATTTATCTGGAATCACAAATCTTTGGGATCTGAAGATCTTTCAGTAGTCACAGATGGAATATGCACAGCTGTTGGGAGTATTTGCTTCAATCATGGTATCCCACACCACCAACATCAATGGTTATTATTTCATTCAACAATCAGAACAATGTGTGATGTGTTTCAGGTCCCCCTAACTCAGACTGTATACATAACATGGTGTTTGTGTTAAACATTCAGTACATAATGACAACAGTCATGTGTACATCACACACTCATTGGATATAAACATACACATTACATGCATCTTGCACTGATGATGTGTTGGATGTACACACATACGTACATTGCAACATCTAGGGTCTATGGTTACACCTTGTCATGTACATGTAATGATATTCATGTGGTGTGGTTCATACGTACATGATCGGTAGGTGTGTTGTCTACACTGCAACAGAAACCTACAGTAGTCCCTCACACAGTTTTGGTCATGGAACATGAAATACATTGGAAATACTCTGGAGAGCTCACAATGACCACAGTCTCACTGGTGATGTTGGCACCAAGACCAACAGAGTTGAAGAAGGTTTGGAAACACCTCAGCCAGTCAAACTACAATACACCCAGGTACATTAAGGTGTACGTATATATCTGAAATGTGGTGTGATTTGGGAACATGTACATATTTACATGTGGATACAGTTACTGTCATGAAGATCTGCAATGTATATGTACGAGTTAATTATAGGTTACTACCCGCCTACGAGGGAGGTATCGTATTTACTGCGCGAGAGCAGTAAATACGATACCTCCCGAGGTAGGCGGGTAGTAACCCATTTATCGCCAAATAAACGCTCCAAAATTCACGGAGAGAATCGCTGCATCTTTCTGAAGATATTTTCTGTTCTCCAGTCCAGTCCTGTGTGCCTACGATACTCAGAATCGGCTATTTATGGGAAGAAACACCCAAAAATGTAGAAAGAAAGGTAGCAAAAGCGGCTGTTTTCAATTTTGATCACGACGACTTCGAGGAAGTTAGTCGCGGATAGATAGCCGATTCTGAATATCGGAGTACATAGTAGAAGACTATAGTAGCGTTGGCATTAATGAACTACCGGATTTCTGACTTTTATTCCAAGTTTCTCCCCTGCTGCTGTTACTCTATGCGCACTGTGTCGTGTTGTGTTATTGCTATAATGATATTCATTTCTTGGAATGCGCGAAATTGTCATCTATCCGCGACTAACTTCCTCGAAGTCGTCGTGATCAAAATTGAAAACAGCCGCTTTTGCTACCTTTCTTTCTACATTTTTGGGTGTTTCTTCCCATAAATAGCCGATTCTGAGTATCGTAGGCACACAGGACTGGACTGGAGAACAGAAAATATCTTCAGAAAGATGCAGCGATTCTCTCCGTGAATTTTGGAGCGTTTATTTGGCGATAAATGGGTTACTACCCGCCTACCTCGGGAGGTATCGTATTTACTGCTCTCGCCCTCGGGTCTCGCGCAGTAAATACGATACCTCCCTCGTAGGCGGGTAGTAACCTATAAATATTATACGTATAATATAAGTCATAGGACACAATATACGCACATGTAGATAAGAGGTACTACCATACCAATTGTTATTATAGTATACACACATGTATTAATGTACATGAGAATTCAAATTTATCTGGAATCATGAATCTTTGGGATCTGAAGATCTTTCAGTAGTCACAGATGGAATATGCACAGCTGTTGGAGTATTTGCTTCAGTCATGGTATCCCACACCACCAACATCAATTGTTATTATTCCATTCAACAATCGGAACAATGTGTGATGTGTTTCAGGTCCCCTAACTCAGACTGTATACATAACATGGTGTTTATGTTAAACATTCACTACATGACGACAACATGTGTACATCACACACTCATTGGATATGAACATACACATTACATGTATCCTGCACTGGTGATGTGTTGAATGTACACACATACGTACACTGCAACATCTAGGGTCTACGGTTACACCTTGTCATGTACGTACACCGAACAACTCACATCAGAAGGCATGGGGAAGGTAGAGGAGATGTTGGCAATGGTCATGTTGTTGTAACCATGAGGTAGGTCTCCCTGTGGGATAGCTGTTCCTACTGGCCCACTGCTTCTTGTTCATTTGGTGCAATTGGACAGCAACAGGTTTTCAGACGGCATGCAACAACAAATCGTCACAAGGGGATTTTGTTTTGTCGATACAACCATAGATAATCTATTCTATGTTAGCATTGAGCTAGGTATTTCTGCTGCCAACTCGACACACACTGCAGTGGTGTACACGTTAACTTCAGGAGACAGAGTTAGAACCCGATTCAACTGGCCATGGGCAGGAGATGCTGACGGAACTTCATTTACAGGCACTACCAGGTGGAACGAGCAGCAGCACAGAGCAACGGGTATCAACGATACTGATGCAAACGATGAGGAATTTAGTCCCAAAATCCTAGATGACAAAATTCTCCCCCGATTATTTCTTTCCAGCGATCAATCATGTCGAATGCCCGCCATTTTGATGATCAATAGTTCTAGGGATCAACTCATCGGATCGGCCTGTCCTGGACCCGCCCCTCTCTCTCTCTCTCGCTCCCCTGGCAGGCTTGTGGTATTCAGGTCGAGGCATAGTTGAGGCTAGGAATTGGACGTCGAGTACAAGACATCATAGGCAACACATTTCGTTCAAGAAACGTTTGATTGATTACTACCGAGTGGAAATTCGTTACCGTGACAATAGACATAAGCAAGGATTCCCGAAGAAACAGTCGGTCAAAGGTAGGTAGCTATAATTGTAAAATTTGTTTATAGTTTTCTCTCTATCTAGCTATACTAGTATATAATATCGATATAGCTATGAATGTTTTTTTTTTACTCCACATTAGTTCCTTGACGAGGAATAGTCAAGATTTAGGGTTCTTCCCTGGATTTGTTTTGAAGGCGTATAGTCTCCGGGTCTTAACGCTAGAAGCTAATCGTCGTTTCCCCACCCTTAGTATTGAATTTGAGGTAAGATTGCGTGCATGGATGTACGGATTAGTATACTACAGATTAGTATACTACAGAAAATTATAATTTAAAGGACACAGTGGAATCTTGATTATCCGACATTCACTTGGGAGTTGGGACAACAATTACATGTCAGATCATAGAGGTTTTCATAGTGCAATCTATAGATTTTCAGATATGTCAGAATGTGATCAGATTATAGATGATGTGAAGTTGTTGAATTATGGAGGTTCCATGTAAATCAGTTGGAAGAATACCACATCCATGTGAGAGCACTACAGAGTGCTATTATACCAAAGGTGATAGAGTGATGAATAAATTAATGTTTTTATATTTTAAAATTTTTACATTCGTTACTGTGAGTAAATAATATTGTATTTGATATACATCAATATATACCATATATGTATAATTATAGTGAATTCATAATATTCAGAAAGTAGAGTAAACAATTTGATACAATAAGATCTATGCATGCTTATCAAGAGACTATCAGACTGAGTGCTGTATAATGTTACTATACATATAATAAAGTAAGATCATTGCATGGGTAATAAATGGAGCGATTTAAAAATGGATAAAAAGCAGGTTGCTTATTGTCTTTTATATTTTAATTTAGCAATAATTATTGTATGATTGCTAATTTATCACTTCATATACGTACTTATATTGAATTAATAATATGCAGATTGTAGTCTAAGAGTAAACAATTTGATGCAATAAGATCTATGCATGTTTATTAAGAGACTACCAGTGCTGTAAAATGTTACTATACATATAATAAAGTAAGATCATTGCATGGGTAATAAATGGAGCGATATAAAAATGGATAAAAAGTAGGCTGTTTATCATCTTTTATATTTTTAACTTAACACTAATTATTGTATGATTGCTAATTTATCACTTCATCATAGCAAATATAAATAAGTGTATACACTAGTTGAATATCAATTATTTAGTATTGTTTTTAAATTTGAAATTCCTGTAGTATTGTGTTAATTGTGTGTAGTATTCAGTGTAAGTTGTGATTATTTTTTGAGTTTGCAAAGAAATGAATATATAAGAAATAAATAATTTTTATGAAATCCATTAGATATATAATTGAATTCATAATTAGATTCATAAATGAATATAATAGGTAAATTGACATCAACTAGTCTGAACATAAATGTGTTGTAAGATTTTGCCTGCTTGAACTAAATTCATTTTATTGCTTATAAATTTAATTGAATTTTAAAATAATTATTTACTAGTACTGACATTCAAAATTATGAATCAAATTGTTCATGCAATTTTTGAATATAACATTGGTATAAAGTGTTTATTAATTTTGTCACGCATGTACAGTAACTGCCAATCCTATTGCTTAATATTAATCTATTGTTTCTTGCTTATTTATTATTTGTTTATTGATGATAATCTTTATTGGTATAATTATCCAATGTGTATTATTCAGTTGTTATATATTATTATTTATTATTGTTGTATTTTATATGCTGTGTTAATTTTACTTTTTATGTGTTCCTTTGTGTTTCATTATTATCTAATTCTTTTACCAATTTATTTAGACTATACTGGACACTATTTGCTATACTATTACTTTCACAATGATATCATATTCTTATTATTATTATAATTTGTTATTATTATTGTAATGTGTTCTTCCTTCCTCATTTCTTCTGTATTATATATAGTGAACAATTGTTGATATACTAGTGATATCGTTATTACACACATAAATATACATAATATTAATTTCTCCACATGTGTAGATTGGTATTCACCTGAGAAGCTCCACTGCTGTATTCTCCAATGGTCACCTGGGTGGATCACTGAGATACAGAGAATAATGTGTGAGTGCTTATAAGCTGTTAGTATAATATTGCAAGTACAATGCACGCAGTCTCAATATACTGGATAGTGGGAAAGTTTCGTGGACTAAAAGTTTCCTGAATTTCGCAAAGAAACTGGTATTTGCGGGAGTTTTATTCATGATGCCCAATGATGCAATCATCTGACAATCAATGCAATGGGGGTTAAAAACACAAAATTTTTTTTCAAGAAATTCACAAAATTGATCGATTTGCAAAAGTTTTGTCCTGCAAAACTTTCCGTCCATACAGTAATATAACACTTTGCATAAACTTCAAGATGCATCTATATGTGTTCTGCTTCTTTATAAACATAGCTGACAGCTACCGTAGTCATAAGGATGTGGCAGAGAAACTTGAACGCCAACTACAATCTGTTGTCAGTGCTCAGGTAATGTATACTTGAATGTATGAGACTGCCTGTGTGCATGTATATAACGAGTGGTTTCTATTGAAGTATTTGATGGGACTTATAATAATTGTAGTCTTGTCAGGGGTCAAATTTTACGGTCGTCTATTTAGTTTCATTTATACTATAATAAGTACAGTTCTCATTGAATGACATGGTTTTCCTAGCTAGACGTATATGTACAAACAAAGACATCTGATATTTATAGTTGTCCTATGCACTCGTGGACCACTATTTCCAATACGTACTTCACTGTCTGTCTACTTCATCATGTTATTGCAGGATCAAAGAGACTTGCAGCAACATGCCGTAGTCATACATAAAGTTGAATTGTCTGAAGAAGCTATTTCTTTGGTGAGTCAATCTGCACCTAGCTTGCATGCCTGGTTAGGTTTCTGCTCTTACACTCCTCAGCAATGTAATTTATTCAGAATATTATTCACCCCAGGGATATTCCACATAATATAATACTAATGTATGGAATAGTGTTGAACCGTATTGACAAATATAGTACCACGGTATTTCTGAAAAATATTCTAGTATAACTACATACCTACTATTCTAATAATTCTATTCTATATACTATACTAATGGCTGAGGAGTGGCTTGTTCAGAAGTGTGCCAACAAGTTGGAGGTATTCCCGTGCTTTGCTTCCACTTGTTTTCGACAACCTCGGCATACAGCACTGCCATCATCAACGCTTTTTCCATCTGTTCCCAGCTTGGGACCAAAATAGTTCATACAATGCTTTTTGTACTGCTCTGGCTTACTAGTTTTGACATAACTATCCAATAGCAATAGAAACTCTTCAAATCGCTTTGGTAAACTAAATTCGTAGGTTTATGACAGCAATGCGCTTTCTGTCCATTTTTTGTTTGAAACATAAATAAGTTTACGACGGTGATACACCTTTTGTCCATTCTTTTTTCAGCTTTATCGTTCACGGTCGCAGAAGCAATCTACATGCGTAGATAATCTTCACTACATACACTGGCACTCTTGCACAGCTGCACGAATAGTTATGCGGATACTGTATACTATACAATTTTGTCACGGTATAATTGGTATCCGGTTTCCGGTTTGAATAAACGTACAATATATACCAGAACGGTATGAACTCGGTACCGTAATTCAACTAATACCGGTATACCGCCCAACACTAGTATGGAGATCATCACAACTATGAGTGTGATGTTGGGCATCCAGTAATGTAAGTGGATAAATCAAATTTGTATTGACTACGTATATCCTAACACATGGAATAAATTGCTGCAAGTGAATGTATTATACACAGCACATATTTGAGGACTCTTTGTAAATACCAAACAGTTTGGTGAGGCTAGATAATGCCGTACTGTGGCTTCCTGTCCATAGCAGTCTCATATGTTCCTATCCATGTAATCCTTTAATTGCATGGGGCTCCAATATTACAATGTTTAGGTAGTTTAGGTAGTTTTTAGGTTTCTTTTGATACAAATCGTTCAATCACATTAGTCCAGTTTCATTTCACAGTGTGTAGTGCTTTTCACTTTTGTGGCAGTTATTTAGAATTAACTTCATACTTCACTGATGTGCATTACAGATCCTTGTAACATGCTAATATACTATAAATTCTCCAATTTGTCCCTAGATCTACCAAAAATGGTTCTCTCAGCTAAAGCTGTACTACGGTAGGCTCCCTTCTGTACCTGCCAAGATTGATCGTCCAAAACTGGAGTATATAGAGCTGGCAGTCATTGACAGAGGACAGAGAATTTTGAAGAACAAGATGCAAATCAGTGAATTCCTTGAGGCCACTATGCAAGGCATTGACGCTGTACATAGCAAATCAGGATCAATAAAATATGAAGAAATTCTTGATTTTGGAGATGACGAACCGTCCACCGGACGCAGAATTGTGATCAGTGGGGCACCTGGGTGTGGGAAGAGCACCCTTTCACGACAACTTTGCAAGGATCTATCCTCAAAGAAACTACCAAACAACTACCAGATGGTAGTACTTGTGGAACTAAGAGAACTCATTTTCAGAATGAAACAGGATGAAGAACTTGACCTGAAGCACCTTTTTGTGAAATATGCTTCGAAATCTGTCAATAGCTATAATGTTTGTGATGCTCTCGACCAAAGTCGTGGAAGAAATGTGATGTTCATTTTGGATGGCTACGATGAGCTGGAAGAATCCCTGAGGTCGTGTTCGTTCCTCAAGAAAATTCTTTTAACATATGACCCCACTCTGTACCTGAGCGAGTGTGATGTTGTGATCACAACCCGACCTGTCACCTGCAAGAAACTTTTCACTTTGGTGACCGACCCCCATCGTCATGTTGAAATACTGGGGTTCAAAAAAGAACACATTGAGGAATACATTGATAAATATTTTAAAGGATCCGATCAGTCAGTTGTCAAGAAACTGAAAGATAGGCTATGTCAGCTCCCTCATGTACGTGGAATGTGTCGCATTCCAATTGTTCTCGAAATCGTTTGTAAAGTTCATGATTTACGAGGAGATCATGGTATTCCCGAGACCCAAACTGGTATATACCAGGAATACATCATTGCCGAACTCCTCAACAGTAAAGATGATGAAGAAATAGCCATGAAAAATCTTTTGACTGTTCCAGAAAAGGACTTCCCAGGTTTCTATGAACTCTGCCAGAAGGCATTTGAATGTTGCAGCACAGAACAGCGACTACTTTTGACCAAACAAGACATTGGAAATCTGATCCAATATGAGAAGCGTGGCAGTATATATGGGCTCCTTTTTGTTGAAGTTGTTGATTCACTTCGTGAGCGTGGTAACATTTGCCTTTACCACTACCTGCACAAAAGCATCCAGGAGATGCTTGCTGCAGTGCATATCGGCACACTGCCAGATAGTGAGCATGCTTTACTATGGGAGGAGCATCTAGGACGTGTGGAAATGGGTGAAATCTGGAAGTATTATGCCGGAATCACCTCACTGAAGAAACTCGAGACAAGCACCCTCCAAGAGATGTGCCAGAAGAAGATTAGGGAGGAAGATCATAAGATGCTCCTGATCATCTCCCTGTTTGAGGCCAATAATCCAGACATAGCTGCCAAAGTTCTCCCTCAGATATTCCCTAATGGCCTCATTTCCATTGCCGCGAGATCAAGCTATGAAGTAACGGCATTGAACTATTGTATTAAACACCATCCCACTGTGAAAGGCATGGAATTCACTGGGCCAAAGCCTTTCCTGAAGTTCGGAGAACCACTGAGGGACATGATGAGGTCCCTTCATGCATCCAAATCTGTTGATTCGTTGTCATTTTCTCAGCTTCACCAGCAAGGTATATTGCAATAAGGGTTTTGAGCTGTTTTGCAAATATCTTTTGACGTGACATGAAGTTGCAATTGGGAGTATATACCACTCTATAATATATTATCAAGTGATATGTATTGATAGTTCACACCATGTATGTTTTGTACATGTATTTGGGATCTGTTGTTGGTAAATAAGAATTTTTATTTGCCCAAAAACGATTTTTCGTTGTGTGTATTTTTAGTCTTTTTGTGGTTTGCCACAATAATGCTACACCACCACTATGATATCACCACTATTATAATATTTTAATAACAAAATTAACTCGGCAGATTACCTGTAAGTCTCTTTGTTAGCACTTGAATGATTTCCACAGTTACATGGCTGTATGTGTATTCCTCAAACAATCCAAGTCCTGCATTACTTGATAATACTGTATTTATGTTTTTGCCATAGATTGGAAGCTATTCTCTGAAACATTGCCACCAAACAGCAGTATCACTTGTGCCAGACTTGGTCATGTACCAGTTTACATTGTAACTGATGTTCTATTGAAATGTGACTTGAAAAAATTGATCATAGATGGGATGGTGAGTCAGAATTATGTTCTCAGCATGTATCATAACAGTGTATTATGTCTGTGTTGCAACTTTACAGTAGCTGAACAGTGATGATTGTCAATGAATGTGTGTATGTGTGCTCGAGGATTAGATCCAGGAAATCAGGATACAAATGTAATCAATATTAATATAATAATAGTACAATAGTATAATTGCAAGCTGGGGTTATCCATGAATGGACATCATAAGTAAACATGGTCAAATAACCCAATATTTCTTGGATTACAGAACATAGACCAAGAGGCCCAAGGTCATAAGTCCACAAGTTACAGTTTCAGCATGTATCATGACAACATACTATGTCTGTTTTGCAACTTTACAGTAGCTGAACAATGATGATTATGTGTGTGTGTGTTCAAAGATCAGATCCAGAATAACGGATCATAAGTGTAATGAATTTTATGTAACAATAGTGCAGTTATAGCATTGAGAGTTGGCATTTGCCATGCATAGACCAGGGTCGAATAACCCTATGTTTCTTGGATTGAGGAGCATAGAGTGAGAGGCCCAAGGTCTCTAGTCCATGAGTTACAGCTCATGAGTTAGGGGAGGCAGCTCCCATAGGCATGTAGGTTGAAGGACAAATTATGTTATGTACCTAAAATAGTAGCAATTAGGGAGTTAGATGTTTTAGGGTTTATGTTATTAAAGAAGTTGGGTCTTGGTACGAGACTAACTGACAAGTGGCAGGCTAGGACATTAATTGAAAATTATTATAATAATGATTTACTACTTGGCACAGAACTAAGCTACATATGGTATAACAGGGAACTTTCACAGAAAGAAAAAATTAAGATTTCATTCAAACCAACCATGTTTCCAATTAGATGCATTGGAGCATTACTTATGGACTGAAATTTTGTGGTTATAAATTATAATTTGGTGAACCAAGCCAAAGTCCAAATTTCTATGCAGTATATATTTTTCACCATTACATAGATCAAAAGTAATTATTGCTTAATGTTTTATTGTTTCTGTAGATAAATGTTACCAATCGTAGTTCAGCTAGTTCAACAGGAGAATTGGGCGATGAACTATTCTGTAGAAAGGCAGCAGCACTGGATTGGCTGGAGTTCATTGTCACATCTGCATTCAAAGTAACTGTTAAATTAGTAAAAGGCTGAGTAAGAGTACTGACCAGTCATGCATAAGCCTTGTAACCAACCAGCTTACACATTATGGGATTCTAGGCAAAGGCATCTGGACCACAACCGTGGTTTCTCTATAGACTAGGATTTACCTGAAATGGGTTATGTCTTTAGTGTAGGTCTTTGAGGGACTACAAGGTAGTCATGAGTGTGAGGGGTGGTATCCTCACAAGTGTGTCAATTTAAATTACTTCTTAGGATATTGATCCATCTATGATATAAATCACAATATACAATTGGACGGATATTAAATACATGTGAACCATTTGTATGTAACATACAAATGGTTCACATGTAATTAATATCTGACCAATTGTATATTGTGATTTATATCATAGACGAATCAATATTGCATCAAGTTTGGATTTTTCAGCACATTAAATAAATGAAGCAGAATCTAATTTCCAAGGCTGTATGCAGGGCTCAAATTTAATGGTTGTCTGGTCGTCAGAGCCGACTAAAAATTCCTTCGGACAATGAAAAATTGGCTAATTGGTTGCCCGCTGGACAACCATGCTACAGTAACTGTTATATGCAGGTACAAATCATTCCACAGTGTTGAGTACTCCAATCGAAAATTTTAAGCTCTTGGAAAGGTTTGCACAGATTATTCGTCGCGTCGATTCATCAATCTAACAAAGTAAAAACTTCCAATTACTTTCCTATGGAGCATAGCGTCGAATTATCCCTTGGATCCCCTTAAAATCGGCTTCTCAATCTGTACGTGGGTTTGACAGCCATTTGCAATATGACGACATAGAATGGCTGATTATGTTTGTCATAATTTTTATACTAATCTACATTTTGTTGTCTCAATTGCAATAGTGAACCAGGATGCATTCATTTTACACTAAGGACAGTTTTTATAATATTAATATTTTAGACCACTTTCACAGCTATTTATCTGCTCAATCAATGATACTAAACCTGCATACTCTTGAATCATTTTGGCCACAGCACATAGTTGTAGATACATACGTGAGTGCCCCTAAATGTAATTTTCAAGGATTGGCAATTATATTACATATTATTATACAAATTATTTGTACAACCTAATTCTCCCATGGGCTATCTAATTTTTCCATTAGTTTGTCCTGTGGGCAACTTGAAAAAATCCTTAAATTTGAACCCTGTGTATGGATTACTTGAACATTAGTATGTAAGGTTTAATATCATTTTTATTATGATTGCAGTTTACTGAGGATTCACCAATTGAAAAGCTTCTCTCATGTATTGTGAAAGGCTTAATGAATGCCACATCTGTTCTTGAGATCACCACAGAGGATCCATGCATTAAGGTATGCCATTTTCGTATGATCCAGAATCACTACTTTCCTCCAGGACCTACTGTACTCCGTTATTGCAGAACTAAATATTCCCGAATTACATGAACCATGTGACATTTGTGAATTTTATTTGCTAACTTAAACACACATAGGATACTTGTACCTGTTTTCTGAAAACACACATGGAACAGATACGGGTATGGACAAGTACAGGTGTACCCGTTCTTTAGTTTACTCTATACTTCACTCAACACCTTGAAGTGGTATTTCTGGAGTTCAAGAAAAAAGCCCCGAAATGAGCAGCGAAAGAATTGATTTGCAATAACAAGAAGAAAATGAACGAAAGTGATAAATCTGGAAAGATTTTATTCCTGTCTAAACACAGAAAACAGCAAAGCAAAGACACCTTTCCTTTGAACAACGATAAAAGAGAATTTGCTGCTTCATGTACAGTACGGTTCATGGAAAAGGTAACGGTGAACCGTTAAACGCCAGAGGTTAACCGATTATTTTATCCGTTAACCGTTAACGGATGAACTGTTAATCGTTAACGGACGAACCGTTAACCGTTAACGGATGAACGGCTAAAAACTGTAACATATAACGTACTCGACACGTTTCGAAGTGGTAGTTTGTTCGAGTGATTGTTTTCAGACGGCTGCGTACGTATTTTGTTTCTCGCTTTTCTTTATCATGACTCTCTCGATGTATTGTAAACAGCGCATAGTTCAGCTTTACTTCGAAGAAAAGCTATCTTATGGGAAGATATCGAAAGTCCTGAAGGAAGAAGGCATGCAAGTCCCCAAGAAGACGATATGGATGACGGTTCAGAAGTACGTCAAGCACGGAACTTTGGAGCGACACCCAGGATCGGGTGGTAAATTCAAGCTAACCCCTGAAATATTAAGCGTCATCGAAAATCGTCTGCAAGAAGACGACGAAACTACAGCGATGCAACTCCATAAAATATTATCGGACAAAGGATATAACGTGTCGAAGACATTGATAATTCGAGCGAGAAGGCTACTTGGATGGACTTTTCACGGCAGCCGTTACTGCCAAATGATACGAGAGAAGAATAAGGAGAAAAGGATCCAATGGGTAACAGAAAACATGGAGAACGATTTTAACGATATTGTTTGGACAGACGAGTCGATGATTCAGCTCGAGAACCACAGAACTTTCAGTTATAGAAAGGTTGGAGCTCCCCCAAAACCAAAGGCTAAAGCAAAACACCCATACAAGGTGATGGTGTGGGCCGGCATATCTAAGAGAGGGGCCACGAATATTTGTATATTAAATTCATCTGTGGACAGTTTGGTATATCAGGAAATTTTACGAACCCATTTGTTGCCTTTCCTTAATGACACACTACCTAATGGCCGTCTTCAGCAAGATAATGCCCCATGCCATAAGTCATTGTCCACAAGAAACTTCTTAAAAGACAACAATATTGGACTGATGCCCACTCCACCAGAGAGCCCAGACCTCAATCCTATTGAGAATGTCTGGCATGAGCTCAAACATTTCCTCCGAACAACATATAAGCCAATGAATAAAGATGAGTTGCTGCAAGGGATTGGACAGTTCTGGAGTACAGTCACTGTGGAGAAGTGTTCAAGATATATTGACCATCTTAAAAAGGTAATGCCTAAAGTACTGGAAGTGAAGGGAGAAGCTACAGGCTATTGAACACAGAACTATCATTGTCAGCATGTTTTTATTGTATTGTTGCCATTTTAACTCTGTATATTGACTTACGTATGTATGTACGTAGTAGAGAATGTTATTATTTATTTTAATATTATTATACATGTATATTATACTATATATATATAAGCTACACATTGAATTTTTTAATCATACAAATCGGGTATAATGTCTTAATGTAGTGAGTATTATTGATTACAAGAGACGTACTAAAATAAATAAACATGATCTAAATAAGAGTTTGGTTCTTGGAAGCCATCTTCAATCTGATGTACTTGCACCTGTTTCCAATGGCAATTCTAATAGCCCCTCTGATAGATGCAAATTCTGCCTCACACATATTAGGATACTTTTGCTTGATTAAAGTATCTAACAAGTGCATTCTAATGGGATCCAGGGGCTGCTTGGCACTACCATGCACTTTTCTACCGGTAAGACTACTGCCTGCTAGCTCTTCATCTGTAAAGAGCACTTTGGTTAATTCTGCTCCAAGCTGGATGGCATTTTTTATTTTCGGATCCCTCAATACAGCATCGATTCTCGAGTTCTCTGATTCAGACATAGTGCATGTTTCAACAGATTGTCTGTTCGACATAACGTTAACAGTGGTGGGAGAGTTAATGTCTCCAAGTGGGATGCGGGGCCGTGAGACTACCATGTGCGGTTGTGCCTTTAACAAGTTTTCAATGTTTTCCAGTCGGGTGCTCACTTGCAACATGTAATTTTTGATGCTATTCATTTCCTTCTTTAATTCTCTGAGTTCCTCGCTTTGCCGGTTCACTCCTAACTCCGTAGGGTCAGGGTATATATCATTCAGTAATGAGAAGTCTGGTGTCATACCCAGGGTGGGTGCAGTGAGTTGGATGAGTGAATTAGTACTGAGAGATTCAGTAGTGGGTGCTGTATGAGAGGCAAGTGAGTGTGTAGCAGGGATTGTGTGAAGGGGGAGTGACTCAGTAGTAATTGGTATGTGAGTAGCAGGTGTTGTGTGAAGGGGGAGTGACTCAGTAGTAATTGGTACGTGAGTAGCAGGTGTTGTGTGAAGGGGGAGTGACTCAGTAGTATGTGATGTGTAAGAGGGAATTGAGTGAGTAACAGGTGTTGTGTGAAGAAGAGATGAGTCAACAGTAGGTGGTGTGTAAGGGGTGAGCAAGTTAGTAGTAGGTGCTGTGCTAGTGGTGGGTAGGTTTGTAGCTGGTGCTATGTAAGGGGTAAGTGAGTCTGCAATGGGTATCGTGTGAGGGGTAAGTGAATCAGTTGTCTGATGGGTAACGAAAATGTCTGGAGTGGGTGGTGAGTGGGGGTTGAGTGGGTCACAAGTGGATGTTGCATGGGGTGAGTCTGAAGATGATGATTGAATGGAAGAGTTCAAAATTGCCTGATCTTGAGTGGTGGGAGTACTCTTTGCGGCAGGGAAAGACATCATTATGCTCTCTGTATGATAGGGAACATTGGAACTGCATCTACTTTTTGTTTGTCTTCTTTTCTTCTTTGCGGGACTAGGTTTAGTTGGCTCCTCTGTGCTGACAACAATTGCTTTCCATATTTTTGACTTGGTCTTCACTGCAACGTTTTCACCAATCTTCATTTTTCCAGATGCTCCAACAGTTCTTCTAATCTTTGATAATGACTCCCAATAGTTCTTTCCGTCATATCTAGCTGATTTGTTGTCAATATATTTAACAAGAACTTTATCCATTGCAGAGAAGCTGAGGTTTAGCGCTGAAAAAACACGATCGAAAACTCGAGTACGTTAACACAACGAATTGACACGTTCCACTAGTTGTAGTCATAACAAGTGACGTCATATAATTAGCACGTTACCGGTTAACAGATTAACTGTTAACGGATTAACTGTTAACGGATTAACCGCTAACGGATATTGCGTTACTTTTAACCGATATTCCGTTGATGATAACGGTTAACCGATTATATGGCAACCGACAAAAAGGTTACCTTTTCCATGAACCGTACTGTAACTCGAATAAAACATTTTCCAACAAACTGTAACATTATGAACTGGAGATACTGCATCAAATTTATCACTAAAATCCACGTTATAATTGTAATCATTATTATGGCTGCATAGGTGTACATTTTTGCAATCGTCAAATTCGGCAACTCACCTACTAAACGGACGTTCCCGTTTTATGGGTACAGGTACAGAACGGGTACAGGTTTGCCTGTTCTACACCTGTGGAATGTTCTGTTTTATATGATCAGTACCATAGCTGGGAGTTAATGTATAGCTAACTTCTCTTCTGTGCCATATTGAGGCTCTAGTTTAGTATTGTTGCTTGGAGTGGATAATTGAAGGAAATCTTACAAGGAAAAGCCGGTAGAATGAAAGTAGGTAAATATTTGTAGATCACCTTTTTGAAATCCTCCAACTAGAGAATAAATACTGAAGTTTATACCATCCATATACAAATTTGAACAAGCAAACCTAGGCAAATTTAAAAGTTCTTGCTAGACAAAAAATAATTATTTAATAGGTATTTTTGGGTGTGTAAACTTGCACACAATGTTGTATACTGTGGTGGCATTTTTGAACTAATTAAGAACACCAACACAATGGGATACAGAATTTGTCACACAATACTGCTCATCTGTATCACCACCTACTTGTGTATGTACTACACCTTTTGTCTACTAAACTGGCAGTGCTCATTATCCACTAAATCATGATATTATGTATGGAAAACCAAGATTATCCCACTATTGTACTTATTTTTTATCATTGCACATACATGATGTTTACACAGGGACACATGCTAGATCACACGAAGTGTGTGTTGCTCATCTGTTGTTTTACCTATGTATGTGTGTGTGTGTCTGTGTGTTAATTATGGACAATTAGTGGAGTATGCACATGTTGAAGTTGTACGTTTATTTATTTATTGTAAATTATGTATTTATTATTTATACATTTCCAGGAGGATTCTGATGCCAAGTGGAAAACTGTGAAGTTATCCTTCCCTGAGATGATTGCTGTAAGTATAAGACAGATCATTTTTACTGAATAGCTATATACAAACATACAATAAAATATTCTCTCTACTCTGTAATGACACGCTAATTGACAACAGGTCAAATGCATTTAACATGAAGTGTTTTTGTGTTGAACACATTTTACTTCTAATCTGATGTAAATTGTGTCTGACTTGTCATCTTGATCTGTACACATGTAGCATCAGAGTAGGTTAAGTATCTTCAAGTCGATGATGTCTATTATGAAAGTACTTATGAAGGAATTGTCATCTTCCCAAAATGTACAACACTTGATTTGTAATGCTGACTCTCCGACGTCTATAAGGGAATCCTATGGTAAGTACATGTATACATAGTCATTGCAGGTCTGATGTGGTTTGTGTTAGGAGTGTGTATGGTATCAATCCTACAAATAGTTAATGAAACTAACTTGCAACACTTATCAGTTAATTGAATGCAACAGAGCTTTACTGTTAATTCTTGATGTGACATCTATAGAGTGTCTTTCTATCATGTCAGTTAGTCCTACCGAATAGTGGAAATTTGAATAGAATAATTTGCTATAAGTCAACTCTTTAGCAAGGTTTTTTCTTCTTCATATGTAACTTGTGCAAGGATGTGGTGTTTGATATGAACATTTATGATCGATTTTTGCTATAAAGAATAATTAATTCTAACAAAGTGTTTTTGATTTTACTTACAAAATGGCGAAAATTCAATTTTACCCATACAAACCTCCAAGCCACTATATTTGATATCCGTACGAATCCAATCTAGATCACAGCCCATCCTTCGAAAAGTGTCCTCTCAAAAGTGATGCAATCTTCTTCAAGCTATTACATACGTGTCCTAATGGTAATACATGGCAAGTGTCTTTAAGTGTATTATAGGGGATTTTGACTGCATGGACATTTTCTGAAATATGTACTGTACAACACATGATGAACCATGTTAGTACATAAATACCATGCATGCCACAGGAAAAGTACACATTTCCGCAGGATTTTCCACAAACATTTGTGAGTAATTTGTTGAAACCTGAACCTGAAATTGCAGTTGTAGTGCGAATTTTACGGAGACTTCTGAGGGACAGATGAGAACGAACAATGCTGGACCAGGCTCAAAGTTTCATTACTTAGCTCTTATTTGATGTTACCTTATGAAGATATTGGTTATTAGTCGACAGTCCCTTCGAAAGAGTACTCACGTTTTGATCTCGTTATTCTCAATACATTCAGGTACCACAAAGCAATCTAGACAACATACAATTTTCAGAATAATAAACTCTAAGGTACCATGGAGTAAAATTACAAGTAGAGGTAAACAAGGTACAATGTCATATGTACATGAATAAAATAAAACTGAAAATAAAACAGTTTTAGTGTCCTGAAGGGGCTCCATCAACTTGAAGGATGTCAGGCATCACTCACTCCAAGTGGTCGTTATATCTTCAGGTGTCAACTTTTTCAAGTAAAGTCAGATGCCAGCCTTCAAATGTGCAATATTTTTTGATTTGAACTTATCGCGTAAAAAGCACTTCATCAACCCCCAAACCTTCTCGATTGGGTTCAGATTTGGGCTTTCCGCAGGGCTTCTCCACCATTGGATATCGTTCTTTATGAAAAAGCCTTGGATGTAGCAGCTGGTATGCTTCGGATCATCATCTTGGTATAGTGTGTGGCCCAATGGATAATGTCCCTTGAGGAAAGGTATGAGGGAGGCTGAAAGAATATCTCCATACCTGGTCGCTGTCATAATGCCGCCTTATAGTACAATGCTGGTAGCTCCTCTTCTCGATATACCAGCCCACACATGTAATTTTGGAGGGTGCTTGTTGTGATATTTAAGCTTACGCAGGGCTCCTCACTTTCTGAACGACTTTCGTTGGTGCCGATCAAGTTGCATGGTGGATTTATCTGTGAAAATGATATTGTGGAATCTCTCTCCTTCCAACAAGTGCTCCTTGTATCATTTCACTCTCTTTGCTTTAGCATCACAGAAAACTTGGCAGTATCAGGTAGTGCTGAACGTCCATCCTAACTCCAGCCTAACCCTGGCTATTGTCCTCAATGAGTAAGAACAATGAGTAAGAACATTGAAATCTTCCAAATTGATCTGTTAAGAGATCCAACAAATCCGACACAGTCAATTGTTGTTTTGGGCCATTTTTCGTCAAAATGTCTATAGTGCGTCTCAGGAACAGTCTTCGGATTCATTTTTAGGCCGATCCTTGTAGCTACCCGTTTCTTTCCACTGAGTGAGGGTTCTCACATCAGTCTGGCAGGTTGTTAAAATCCATACCGCAGTACACTATCTGCCCTAGCTTCAGCCTCACATCACTGGCAATACTCACAACTCATTGTCTTTTGTATTTCGTCAGCGACATCTCACATTCACAGAATTTCACAGATTTTCCAGGTGTGATGGGGACATATGAGGAATTCACAGGTGTAATGTGGACCTCAATTTGATTGGATCAGAATGAGTACAATGTGAATGTCTGATCATACGTAAAAATGTGGTAGCCATTTTTCGATAACCACGGCCATATTCATGGAAGGTTATGCGGATGTCCTAAAATTGCTGAAGTGGTCAATTACAGAAATATGGCAGAAGACTGTACATTGTCTGTGGTGTATACCATATTCCCACATCATATATGGTGTTATTTACAAATTATTTGATTATCTTCGATTCTGTGCATCTAAATCAATCAATCTGATCACATCATGAAATTTAATGTTCAATTCTAGATAATTTAGCAGGTGTGTGATAGATGTAAACACTTGATGCAATTCAACCTGTTCAACAAAGAAAGGAGAAAGGGGAGAATAACTGGCAGCTGAGGGACTCAAACACAGGGTGTCTAGTTGAAGCCGCCATAACCACTAAGCTATTCGAGCCACCACAGCAACCAGTCCCTCCCAATTCTCCTTTCATACTACCCTGGTGGTACTGCCTTCTGGTATAGCCTTGCCTACAATATGTTTACTAGTGCAACCTTAGGCATAGGCGTAGGAACCTGGGGGGCACCCGGGGCACATGCCCCCCTTGAAATAAATTCTTTAAAAGTTTTTGCTTTGAAGTTAGTGAGAAAATTTCAAAGTTTTGTATTGGGTACAATTGTAGTTAGCATACTGTCTACCTGACAACAAATAAAGTAACTTATCAAAGAGCTAACCCCTATCGTTCCCAAACAATCATGAAAAAAAGAACAAACTTGAGAGTTGAGAAAAAAATAATTTGGAGAGCGGCCATTAGTGTCACATGATATGGAAGTCATGTGATTAGCCACATGGTGGAAGAAAATGGCAACCCAACAAACCGCTATCAGCCTGGTCTACCAAGTGCCCCCCCCCCCCCCCAAATCTAAATTGCCCTCCTACACCCATGCTAGGTGACCTATATCTATGACCCTCAAGTGTTCTTCAGATATGTATGTGTTGTGTACATGCTTGTGTGTGTGCGGAGGGAATAGAAGAAGGGAGAACATGACTTGAATGAAATGTTACTAGAGAATAAAGAATCTCCAAGGGGGAGGGGAAATTTCATTCAAGAGACAGGAATTGCCCCCTTTCTTCCATTTCCTAAAAGGAACCCTGAGTGTGTGTAGATATAGTAGATGTACATATTACATAATGGTGTGTTTTTGAGGGGATACATGTGGGAGTGAGGACAAGCATGGCTGCATGATAATCAAATGGTGAAGGTTAACAGAGTATTGTATAGTGCATCATTCTGAACAATTCTAACCTGAACCAGCTTAAACCAATCGGAGTTCATCCCACGACACCCTAGATAGATATGGGTACTCAAAGGGTGCCTTTTCACCTAGTTAGTATAATTGTTGGATCATCTACAAATTGTTGGAAATACTTTACAGACGGTTTTCTTTTGGCACAACAAATTTCCATGCCACTTACATAATAGCCCCTTGTGGTGATTGACTGCAGGTACAACTGTTCCTTATGTAAGTTGACGGACTTCAACCTGTCACTTGTCAGTTGACTTGTGTAATGGCTGTTTCCTACTCCCTTTAATGGACATTGACCATACTGACATTTTTATAGGCTGTGTTTGTGCACACTCATACTGTCAGTGGTAACCTTCATCATAACTGTTCTTTGTAAGTTTTCATATTCGTTATCCCACAAGTGACAGTAGACCCAAATTTGTTTTAACCAATTCATTGAATTGGTTAGATGGCACCTTCCAGCTCCTGTAGTTACTGTGTAGTCTTTGGTGCTGATTCATTACCTCTTGCAATCTCCGCTGCCTTCTGATAGGTGAGGTTCTTCTCCGTCAGCAAACTCTTTTGTGTAACTTGATCACAGAGACCACACACAATTCTATCCTGTCCATCTCCATAAAAACTTACAGATTGGCCACAATAGTTGCATTCTCCACATTTAACTCACCAATTGTATCATATGTGGCCATGATTAATCCAATCTGGGGTTCACAACTAGCTGTTCTTATCCTAATTACCAACTTACTGTAGTATGGTAACCTAACTGCATACTGGTCTACTATCAACTTGTACACATTTCACTCAGTATTCACTTCTGAAATACACATGTCTGACTGACACACTGAGCATGCTAGCAACAAATCGATTATAGCATATAACATAATAACAGCAATTAAACCTTCACACAGACATACGTACATCATTCTCTACAATAAGTACATGAGTGTGTGTTGAAGCAATCTTTTATTATTATGATCTACAAAATGTTTGTGTTTGTATTGCCACTTTGAGCATGGGATGTACTGGATCCTTTAAAGCTATCTATTCAAAATCTATAGTCATTGATTTTTGTTATTTTGTCCATTTTTATCACAGAACATGATGAATCATGGATGTCTTCACTGAAGCTGTTACTGGTTCCATGTCTCACAAGTCAGCTGACATTGGATCTCTCTCCAACAGAGTGGGCAGCAATCCTCTGTGGAGTGGGAGGTGCTAAGGACTTAGAGGAACTGAATTTTACCATGTGGTTGACTGATGTAAGTTCAGTGTACTGTATAGAAAGAGCTGGAACTCCTGAATATTGTACAACCTCACCATGATAATATCATTCTGTCTGGCTATATTCCACCATGCATTTATACTTATCTCATCTTATTTGAATCTCATCAACATAAAGTTATTCACCAGAATGTATAATATATATTATTTCTTTAATACAACCCAAAATCTATATATCATAGCTACTCATGGCCTTGCAGTTTGCACACTTTCCATTACATATAATACAGTGTTAGCTCTCTAAGGACATAAATGGAGGTCCCCAAGTGTCCTTAATGGAGAGGTTCCACTGTCTGTACAAGTGCATCTAGTATGTGAGTACCTCCACAATAGAATATATATCATGGAGGGTACAGTGCTGACTGAAGGTAATAGTATCAACTTTTGTGAGTGGACATTGAGTTCTCGTCGCTTCAGTAATGAATATAACTACCACAAATGGATTCGTCAAAACAGAGGACACTTGTCTTCTAGAATGAAGAAAATGGTGTTTCTCAATCGAACCAGTGAACTCTTGATAAAATTATATATTCTGGCCCATCTCTGTTGTACTAATCTCTTTCTCTCTCAAAGAACTTATTAGTAGGTAACTTGATGCCATTAAAATAGTGAACTGAAATACTCTGCTTAACGTAATCACTAGTGCTATACACCATGGTTGCTTGATCACATTTTTCTCCAGGATAAAATCAGACTTGAATGATACATGATAATACTTACACAAGTTATTGTAGTTAAGTTATTGTATTAGTTAGTATAGATTAACACCGTTTGTAACGTAAACTTTACTTTGGCACCTACCGTATGTATATGTACATTTATGGAGAGGTTGAATGAGTACATAACACCTCCATAAAGGTGGTGATTGTACGAGTGCTCATCAACGAATGGTGAGGGGTATGTGAGGGTTTGGTGTAATTACCTTCAGTCAGTACAGTATTGAGTTCAGATTTAGTCTGGTCTACATGTTGTCAAGTATGTACCTGCTGGACATAGTGCATATGTATAATTATTAATGCTGCAACAATAATTTATATTATTTGTCAAATAGAGTAGTCTGTGTGTGTAGGTGCTATTGAAATTGAATTGTTCGCAATTTACATAGACTGTGTGTAGTGTTGTTCAAGCTGTTTGTCAATACTGCTCATTCCAGTGCAACCTTTATCTGGTAGAGTTAGTATACCGTATGGTAATAGATTTGATGCCTTCAGGTTATGAGGAATGTTTGTCAGTGAGTTTTGAACAAGATGACATGATTTATTGAAGTTGTTCCATTACATCTCATCATTCCTGACCAGGACAAGACTCCAGTGGATGAGAAGGAATTGTGTGAAGTATGGTCACAATGCAAGTGTAAAACAGTGAAGATGAAGATTAGACATTATGTAAGTGATCACTAGTGTATTACTACTTGGTGTATACGAAAGCTAAGTGGAATTCAGCCTGCTAAGGGAGAAAGAAGAAAAGCGAAAAACCGGCAACCGCGGGACTCGAACCCAGGGTGTCTGACTAAAGCCATCATAAACCACTGAGCCACGAAGCCACCACAGAAACCAGCCTCCACAATTCTCCCTTCATACTACACCGGTGACTACTGCTAACTGCAATCACACACCGGCGAGACCACACGGCTGTGTGGATTATCGCGAGTCGATGTTACAGTTCTTTTACTAACTTCGTTAGATATCTTCACTACTACTCCTAGTCTACTCGGTTTTTAGTGGGTTTAATCATTTCATCTAATCTTAAATCATAGATGATCATATATAAGTAAGCAGGCGTATGACAGATACGAAAGCTAAGTGGTTAAGCTAAGCTAAGCTACTACTTGGTGTGTATTATATTGGTTGTTACTGTTATTTGTTGACATAACTGTTGTACAGCTGGGCATTGGTTGTACCACTGAAAGCTGTTACGATCTAATATAACATTTTGATTATAAGCTACATTGTGCTTCTAAACTTGCTGTATCTTGCAGCAATTGATTTGATGATAGTTTGCTGCAATTTAAAAAGCAAGTGACATAGCAAGTGACATGCATGTGAAGTATATCATTACACCTGTGTTTGACAACTCCAACAGAGAATTATTGATAGGTTTGCTGTCCCTACAAATATATTCCAGTATTGGTCAGAAGTATTGTAACTGCCACCTGCTGGTGCACGTATTATCATCTGTGTACTTCCGCGTACCTGAAGCTAACCAACAATAAATGGACACATCCTGAATAGTGTAATACATACAATTGTCTGGGTATATATGAGACTGCAACTACCATGATTATGCAAGGATTTAAAGTGTCCATTAACCATTGCCATGGAAAGTGGCAGTGTATGTGGTACAAGTCAAAATGTTACTTACACTCACATACACAAGTCATATCAGACAAGAACCTTGCATGATTTCAAGAAGTGGAAGTCATAATTCACAGTAGTGTAGCAATTGTCAATATTCTTATTCTTGTATAGTACGTATGTAGTGTCTCAGGTATGACGTGCACAGTGCACACCAACCATGTTATCCATAACATTGTGGCTTTATTCTGTAAACAGTGAAATATGATAAAAATATGTGTGAATAGGTGGTGCATGGTTTGAATATGTACGGACATGAAGTACAGTTCTCATAAATAACCATTAAGTTTAGTTCCATCTGTTTGTATTTATGTATGGTGCAGGTGAAAAGCGACATTTTACTGTCCTCTTATGCAACAGTGAGTGGGTCATTGTGTACAAATCATATTGTTATTCGAGCATCTTATGTGATAGGGAACTTTTCTGTGGCACTCTAGCACATACGGTCCTAACAGTATGATCTGAAACACCTTGAATACAATTAACGCCTTTACAACAAAGGACTGAAGTACTCATACGAGTGCACACGAGAACACGTACAAGCACATGCGAGCACTTGGGAGTGGCCCACAAGTTTTAGTATCGATACTTTAAACCACCACTATATGTGTGGCAGTCACGGGTAGAAAACGAATGTTATTCCACATTCAACTTTTCGAGATAATGGCAACTCAACGTTGTTTGTGAATTTCTTAGCTGTAATTCCTGTTAATGCAACTGTACACAGTATAAAATTATGCACAAGTCTTTTCAGGCTCTATAGTCTACCCAAGTGTGATTAATATCATGAACAGGTAGACATATCATAGAGACAGGACACAATGAAAAGGCAGTATTCGAGTGATTGCTGTAAATCGGCGTGCTAAACTTCACGTCAACCAGGTGTGGGTTTCATACTTTCACCGTGGCCTTTACCCTGCTGGGCTACGTATAGTTCATTGGGATACGTTGTTTCTTAGCGTCATCAACAGCGACAGGCTAACTTTATCACTGGGCAAGCTACAAGTGCTCTTAGGTTGCCTCGGTCCTTGGAAACTAGTTTGTAGTACCGTAAGTTTTGACCGTCAAGCACTAATGTTCGTTTTCTACCCGGGACTGTCACATGTAAGTATCCTATGAAAGGAAATGATGATTCATACTTTGTATAGTTTTATGGAAGACTCCAGCATGTACTGGCTACCTATTCAGCATGTACACAGATTCTGTGTCAACTACCGTTTTGTGCATATGTTAATTATGATTACATCACATTGTGTGGAAATTGTGTTATTTCTTGTACATATTACATTCGGTCACCTGTAGGAAGAGTGGACTGAGCTAAAAAAGTCTATTGTGAGGGCACTACTAAAGGGGATATCATTATGCCAAAATGTACAGCACTTGGTGATTGACTGCTTAGAGAACTGTTCCTCTGGTAAGTTGACACACTTGAACCTGTCATACTGTTGACATGTATGATAGCTCTTTTGCTACTGACTTCAATGGACATTGACCATGCAGACATATTCACCCTGCATGTGTGCACTAGGAGTTGAGTGCTCAGTCTCAAAATTTCCTGCTCTCCTCAGGAACAGGGACAATGGGTGCTGTCCGCTTACTGTGCTCAACCTTCTCTAGTATGCCATCCTGCACCAACCAGTAGAACCGAGAGCTTTTTCATCTCAAATTACTAGTTCCCAATAGGCCACTGTAGTCACAATGAACCTGCTGATTGTACCGTATGTGGCCATGATTACTCCAAGCTTGGGTTCACAACAACATACAACAAAATAGCAGCTGTTTGGATTACTGTAGTATGTTAACCTAACTGCATACTGGCCTACTATCAACTTGTACACATTTCACTCATTATTCACTTCTGAAATACACATGTCTGACTGACACACTGAGCATGCTTGCAACAAATCATAAACAAACATCACTCATAAGAACAACAATTAAACCTTCACACAGACATATGTACATGATTCTCTACAATATGTACATGAGTGTGTGTTGAAGTAATCTTTTATTATTAGGATCTACAAAATGTTTGTGTTTGTATTACCACTTTGAGCATGGGATGTACTGGATCCTTTAAAGCTATCTATTCAAAATCTATAGTCATTGATTTTTGTTATTTTGTCCATTTTTATCACAGAACATGATGAATCATGGATGTCTTCACTGAAGCTGTTACTGGTTCCATGTCTCACAAGTCAGCTGACATTGGATCTCTCTCCAACAGAGTGGGCAGCAATCCTCTGTGGAGTGGGAGGTGCTGAGGATTTAGAGGAACTGGATGTTACCATGAAGTTGGCTGATGTAAGTTCAGTGTACTGTATGGAAAGAGCTGGAACTCCTGAATATTGTACAACCTCACCATGATAATATCATTCTCTCTGGCTATATTCCACCATGCATTATATCTATACAAGTGGATCTCACTAGCTCAAAATTGTTTAGTTATACATTATTTTAATCATAATATACCTTCAAATTATATATACTCATGGTCTTGCAGTTCCTACACTTTCAATCACACCTGTCTTTACAAATAATGCAGTGTTACCTCTCTGTTACGAACATCTGAAAACCTCCATACTAAGGACACCATTGTATGTCTTGGTGTAGTACTGTAGTGTACAAAATGATCTCTGAATTAATTATACCCCTGTAATAAGTAATCTGAGGTGCTATATATGTACCTTTGTCGAGAGGTTAGATAAATACGTCCTAGGAGGAGGCAAAAGTTGGTTCCCGTTCCATTTTGTAAGGACGAATACGAACCGCCTCGATTCATTTCAGTCTTTCTTTCGTAAAACGCTACTATAATCCCGTTTTCATAGAACGCTATTCCGTTTAAACTGTGTTAATATCAAAGTATTTTGGTCACCCTCGCTGATAAAATTGAAGTATGACATAGATGCTGTTAGTATTAAGGATTAAACTGTGACATAGATGTTTAGCGGTATGCCATTCTTCAGCGGATACACGAAGTTCAGGATTATCATCTTTTACTCGTGCGGCTTCAAAGCCACAACAATTTGCCGCCGTTTTCAAGAGGAGGGGATCAAGAGCTTAAAATCTAAAAGTAATCACTCGAATTTGTAGGCAGTGTTCCGATTGGTTCCAATTGACATTTTGCACATTTGCCCGCCATTTTCATGTAAATGGTTTTCCCTTTTATTCGTATTCGTTATCGAAGAAACAAATACAGAACAGCGTTTTTCCAAAATGTAAAGGGAACCAACTTGCCTGCTACCATACCTTAAGTCAGTATAGTATTAGCATAAAATTCAATCTGGTTTATACATGTTGTCAAGTATGTAACTGCCGGACAAAGTGTATAATATTATTTGTATCCCGATGACGTCATACTTCAAAGGCACCGACAACGGTGTAAATCCGATACACCGGGGTATAAATGTCCCTAAGCGCCCCTTTAGAATAACAATAAATGTATACGGAAGAATTGGAGACATTTACGGCGCATTTGGTGTTCTTTCCGTGTTTTTGGGAATACATGGTGGGGAGCCCTAATTCCGGACGCTTCTTAATCGCGGACAAGTTTCTCTTCGCGAACCGTTTTTCGGATCAAGTTTGGTATCGAATCTACGAAGCATTCAAAGCTACTAACGTGTAAATGTTTCTGAAAGATTATGGTACTTTATGTCCGAAATTAGGGCACCTTACTATATATCCTTTGGAGTGTTCAGCTTCTACTTTAGTAACGGCGGTGTTTTAGGGTTTGCGCAGTTTATTTGGAGGCTCGAAATCGTCTTCTGGCTCATTCATAGCGTAAGAACTTTCTTCGACTTCGCCGTCGTACAGATACTCTAACAACTAAACTAGACTCAAGGTGTTAGAGTATCTATGGTTGCAGTAAAAATTCGAATACGTCGGCCAAGCAGATTCGGGATACAAGCCATTTGTATCATGTCTATTTGGGGTGTACCGGATTTGTCTACTCGCCCTCGGGCGCTTCGCGCCCTCGGGACTCGTGACAAATCGGATACACCCCGAATAGACATGATACAAATAGAACGTATAATTATTAATACTGTAACAATAATTTATAATATTTTGTGGAATAGAGTGACCATGTGTATAGGTGCTATTGAAATTGATTAGTTTACAGTTTACATAGACTGTGTGTAGTGTTGTTCAAACTATTTGTCAACACTGCTCATTCCAATGCAACCTTTATCTGGTAGAATTAGTATACCATATGGTAATAGATTAGATGCCTTCAGTGTTATGAGGAATGTTTGTCAGTGAGTTTTAAACAAGATGACATGATTTATTGAAGTTGTCCTATTACATCTCGTCATTCCTGACCAGGACAACACTCCAGTGGATGAGAAGGAATTGTGTGAAGCATGGTCACAATGCAAATGTAAAACAGTGAAGATGGAGATTGGATATCATGTAAGTGATCACTAGTGTATTACTACTTCATGTGTATTATATTGGATGTTACTGTTATTTGTTGACATAACAGTTGTACAGCCGGGCATTGGTTGTACCACTGAAAGCTGTTGTTATCTGATAATGGCTTCTTTTAATATTAGCTACATTGTGTTTCTAAACTTGATGTATCTTACAGCAATTGATTGATGATAGTTTGCTGCAATTTAAACAGAAAAGGATGTAGAAAGAGATAAATGTAAATCATAATTGTACCTGTTTTTGACATCAACAACAAAGAATTGCTCATACATTTGCTGTGTGTACTTTTTATGTTCCTGCAAATATAAGTATTAGTTATGTCCCTTCCACACGGGATGTGCAGCTAATACAGTCACACTTTCAATTAATTACCGAGGGCGTCAGCCCGAGGTGCTGGATTGAAAGTGTGACTGTATAGCTGCACATCCCGTGTGGAAGGGACATAACTAGCTTGTGTCATGGGATGGCAATTTTGTTATTGCTCCATTGTTCGCTGTTGCTGATGTTGGTGGTGACAGGAAATTGGTCTCATCAGTTGATTGAAAGGGTGATGCATCGTTAATGACTTGATTGCAAGTGTGCTGTATTAGTAATTGCAAGAGTGCTGTAGAGGTTATATGAACTACTTTTTTCCTTTGATCTTCCTGTCTACCATGACACAATATATGGTGCATGTATTACCATCTATCACCTAATGTTACAGTACTGATTAACGTACTTAACCATGAAATCGCCTACAACATGCACACTGTTTGTTTAACTAACTACACCTGTGTTGACTTCAAAGAATTGCTCATACATTTGCTATGTGTACTGTGTACTACCTACTAATAATTTCCAGTACTGGCCAGAAGTACTGTAACTTCCACGTGCTGGTGCACGTATTGCCATCTGTGTACTAATGTTACTTACAATACTGATTAACGTACTTAACCATGAAATTGCCTACAACATGCACACTAAGCACGGTGGGTTCGAGAATTCACAGTAATTAACGCTTCAAACTTGAGTGTCATAGAATGTACCGTTTATGAATCACTAGCTGTATAGTCTCCAAATGCCGAACATTTTGCAAAATTATTCAAGCATTTATGGGTTTGATTAACCACTGTGGGAGAAATTAGCAGTATTTGTGGTATAAGTCAAATTGTTACTTACACTCTCATGCACAAGTCATAGCAAACAAGAATCTTGCATGGCTTCAACAAGTGAAACTCATAGTTCACAGTAGTGTTGTGTTTGTTCCTGTCAATTGCCTGCAAACAAAGTCAATAATACCATTCTTATTCTTGTATAGTACCTATGTGTCTCAGGTATGACGTGTGCACAGTACACACCAAGCATGTTATCCATAACATTGTGACTTTATTTTGTAAACAATGAAATGTGATAAAATGTGTGTGGGTTACAAGGGTGGTGCATGATTTGAGTATGTATGGACATGAAGAAAAGTTCTCATAAATAACCATTGAGTCTGGTTCCATCTGTTTGTCTTTATGTATGGTGCAGGTGAAAAGTGACATTTTACTGTCCTCTTATGCAACATTTAAATTTAAGTTTCTACAAATTTATTTATTTTATTCCATTTTATTTCATATTTATTCTTTTTACTTTGTATACTCCTTTTTCGTTTCCTTGTGAGTGCCACTTAAATAGCCTATGGCTAACGGTTCCCCACATTAAATAAGAATACCTAATACCTGATACCTGATTGAGTGGGTCGTTGTGTACAAATCATATTATTATGCATGCATCTTTTGTGATAGTGAACCTTTCTGTTGTGCTCTAGCACATACGGTCCTAACAGTATGATCCAAACCACCACTATATGTGTGGCAGTCACGGGTAGAAAACAAATGTTATTCTGTCGTCAAGGTTTCGAGAGAATGGCAACTCAGCGTTGTTTGTAAATTTCTGAGCCTGAGAGTAATTCCTGTTAATACAACTGTACACGGTATAAAAATGCGCACGTCTTTTCCGGCTCTATACAACTTCACATCAACCGGGTGTGGGTTTCATACTTTCACCGTGGCCTTTACCATGCCAGGCCACATATATCTCATTAGGATACGTTGTTTCTTAGCGTCAACAACAGTGACAGGCTAACTTTATCACTGAGTGAGCAAGAAGTGCTCTTAGGTTGCCTCAGTCCTTGGAAACTAGTTTTGTACAAAGTACTATTTTGACCGTCAAGCACTAATGTCCGTTTTCTACCCAGGACTGCCACATGTAAGTATCCTATGAAAGGAAGTGATGATTCATACTTTGTGTAGTTTTCTTCAAGATTTCCCATATACTGGCTACCTATTCAGCATTTACACAGGTTCTGTGTCAACTACCGTTTTGTGCATATGTTAATTATGATTACATCACATTGTGTGAGATTATGTTTATTTCTTGTACATATAACATTTGGTCACTTGTAGGATGAGTGGACTGAGCTAAAAAAGTCTATTGTGAGGACACTACTAAAGGGAATATCATTATGCCAAAATGTACAGCACTTGGTGATTGACTGCAAGTACAACTGTTCCTCTGGTAAGTTGACACACTTGAACCTGTCATACTGTTGACATGTATGATAACTCTTTTGCTACTGACTTCAATGGACATTGACCATGCAGACATATTCACCTTGCATGTGTGCACTAGGAGTTGAGTGCTCAGTCTCAATATTTCCTGCTCTTCTCAGGAACAGGGACAATGGGTGCTGTCCACTTACTGTACTCAACCTTCTCTAGTACACCATCCTGCACCAACTGGCAGACCCAAGAGGTTTATTTCCTCAAATTACTAGTTCCCAATATTCCACTGTAGTCACAATGAACCTGCTGATTGTACCGTATGTGGCCATGATTACTCCAAGCTTGGGTTCACAACAACATACAACGAAATAGCAGCTGTTTGGATCCTAATTACCAAATTACTGTAGTATGGCTGGCCTAACTGCATACTGGTCTACTGTCAACTTGTACACATTTCACTCATTATTCACTTCTGAAATACACATGTCTGACTGACACACTGAGCATGCTCGCAACAAATCATAACTAAACATCACTCATAAGAACAACAATTAAACCTTCACATAGACATATGTACATCATTCTCTACAATATGTACATGAGTGTGTGTTAAAGCAATCTTTTATTATTAGGATCTACAAAATGTTTTTGTTTGTATTACCACTTTGAGCATGGGATGTACTGGATCCTTCAAAGCTATTTATGGTCTATTCAAAATCTGTAGTCATTGATTTTTGTTATTTTGTCCATTTTTATCACAGAATATGATGAATCATGGATGTCTTCACTGAAGCAGTTACTGGTTCCACGTCTCACAAGTCAGTTGAGATTGTATCTCTCTCCAGCAGAGTGGGCAGGAATCCTCTGTGGAGTGGGAGGTGCTGAGGATTTGGAGGGACTGGTTGTTACCATGTGGTTGACTAAAGTAAGTTCAGTGTACTGTATAGAAAGAGCTGGAACTCCTGAATATTGTACAACCTCACCATGATAATATAATTCTGTCCGGCTTTATTCCACCATGCATTTATATCTATGCATGTGGATCTCATTAGCTTGAAATTGTTTAGTTATACTTTATTTAAATTATATTATACCTTCAAATTATATATACTTATGGTCTTGCAGTTCCTACACTTTCAATCATACCTGTCGTTAAAAATAATGCAGTGTTACCTCTCTGTTACGAACATCTGAAAACCTCTATACTAAGGACAACATTCTTAGTCCCAGTGTAGTACTGTAGTGTATAAAATGATCTCTGAATTGATTATACCCCTGTAATATGTAATCTGAGGTGCTATATATGTACCTTTGTCGAGAGGTTAGATAAATACTTCCTAAAGATGTTGATTGAATGAGTGCTCACAAGTGCTTATCAATGAATGGTGAGGGGTATGTGAGAGTTGGTGTACTTATGGTAGGAGGCAAAAGTTGGTTCCCGTTCCGTTTTGTAAGGACGAATGCGAACTGCCTCGATTCATTTCAGTCTTTCTTTTGTAAAACGCTACTATAATACCGTTTTCATAGAACTCCATTCTGTTTAAACTGTATTAAAATCAAACAATTTCAGTCACCCTCATAAATAAAATTGAAGTGTGACATAGATGCTGTAAGTATTAAGGATTAAACTGTGACATAGATGTTTTAGCGATATGCCATTCTTCAGCGAATACACAAAGCTCAGGATTATCATCTTTTACTCGTGCAGCTTCAAAGCCCCAACAATTTGCCGCTGTTTTCAAGAGAAGGGGATCAGGAACCAAAAATCTAAAAGTAATCGCTCGAATTTGTAGGCATGCAGTGTTCCGATTGGTTCCAATCGACATTTCGCACATTTGCCCACCATTTTCGTGTAAATGGTTTTTCCATGTCATCTTTTATTCGAAACGAATACGGAACAGCGTTTTTCCAAAATGGAAAGGGAACCAACTTGCCTGCTACCATACCTTAAGTCAGTACAGTATTAGAATACGATTCAACCTAGCCTACATGTTGTCAAGTATGTACCTGCCGGACAAAGTGTATAATATTATGTATAATTATTAATACTGTAACAATAATTTGTAATATTTTTTGTTGAATATAGTGACCATATGTGTAGGTGGTATTGAAATTGAATAGTTTACAGTTTACATAGACTGTGTGTAGTGTTGTTCAAACTGTTTGTCAACACTGCTCATTCCAATGCAACCTTTATCTGGTAGAATTAGTATACCGTATGGTAATAGATTAGATGCCTTCAGTGCTATGAGGAATGTTTGTCAGTGAGTTTTGAACAAGATGACATGATTTATTGAAGTTGTCCCATTACATCTCATCATTCCTGACCAGGACAACACTCCAGTGGATGAGAAGGAATTGTGTGAAGCATGGTCACAATGCAAGTGTAAAACAGTGAAGGTGGAGATTAAATGTTATGTAAGTGATCACTAGTGTATTACTACTTGATGTGTATTATATTGGATGTTACTGTTATTTGTTGACATAACAGTTGTACAGCCGGGCATTGGTTGTACCACTGAAAGCGGTTGTTATCTGATAATGGCTTCTTTTAATATTAGCTACATTGTGTTTCTAAACTTGATGTATCTTGCAGCAATTGATTGATGATAGTTTGCTGCAATTTAAACAGAAAAGGATGTAGAAAGAGATAAATGTAAATCGTAACTACGCCTGTGTTGACTTCAAAGAATTGCTCATACATTTGCTATGTGTACTGTGTATGTCCCTACAAATATTTTCCAGTACTGGCCAGAAGTACTGTAACTTCCACCTGCTGGTGCACGTATTACCACCTGTGAACTAATGTTACTTACAGTACTGATTTACGTACTTAACCATGAAATTGCCTATAACATGCACACTAAGCACGGTGGGTTCGAGAATTCACAGTAATTAACACTTCAAACTTGAGTGTCGTAGAATGTACCGTTTATGATCTCTAGCTGTATTGTTTCCAAATGCTGAACATTTTGCAAAATTATGTAAGCATTTATGGGTTTGATTAACCACTGCGGGAGAAATTAGCAGTATTTGTGGTATAAGTCAAATTGTTACTTACACTCTCATGCACAAGTCATAGCAAACAAGAGTCTTGCATGGCTTCAACAAGTGAAACTCATAGTTCACAGTAGTGTTGTGTTGGTTCCTTTCAATTGCCTGCAAACAAAATTAATAATAATATTATTATTATTATTCTTGTATAGTACCTATGTGTCTTAGATATGACATGTGCACAGTGCACACCAACCATGTTATCCATAACATTGTGACTTTGTTTTGTAAACAATGAAATGTGATAAAATGTGTGTGCATCACAAGGGTGGTGTATGATTTGAGTATGTATGGACGTGAAGTAAAGTTCTCATAAAGTTGAGTCTAGTTCCATCTGTTTGTCTTTATGTATGGTGCAGGTGAAAAGTGACATTTTACTGTCCTCTTATGCAACATTTAAATTTAAGTTTCTACAAATTTATTTATTTTATTCCATTTTATTTCATATTTATTCTTTTTACTTTGTATACTCCTTTTTCGTTTTCGTGAGTGCCACTTAAATGGCTAACGGTTCCCCACATTAAATAAGAATACCTGATACCTGATACCTGATTGAGTGGGTCATTGTGTACAAATCATATTATTATCCATGCATCTTTTGTGATAGTGAACTTTTCTGTTACATACGGTCCTAACAGTATGATCCGAACCACCACTATATGTGTGGCAGTCACGGGTAGAAAACAAATGTTATTCTGTCGTCAACGTTTCGAGAAAATGGCAACTAAACGTTGTTTGTAAATTTCTGAGCCTGAGAGTAATTCCTGGTAATACAACTGTACACAGTATAAAATTACACACATCTTTTCTGGCTCTATACAACTTCATGTCAACGGGTGTGGGTTTCATACTTTCACCGTGGCCTTTACCATGCAGGGCCACATATAGCTCATTGGGATACGTTGTTTCTTAACACCAACAACAGTGACAGGCTAGCTTTATCACTGGGTGAGCTAGAAGTGCTCTTAGGTTGCCTCAGTCCTTGGAAACTAGTTTTGTACAAAGTACCATTTTGACCATCAAGCACTATAATGTTTGTTTTCTAACCGGGACTGCCACATGTAAGTATCCTATGAAAGGAAGTGATAATTCAAACTTTTTGTAGTTTTCTTCAAGATTTCCCATATACTGGCTACCTAATCAGCATGTACACAGGTTCTGTGTCAACTACCCTTTTGTGCATATGTTAATTATGATTACATCACATTGTGTGGAGATTATGTTTATTTCTTGTACATCTTACATTTGGTCACTTGTAGAAAGAGTGGACTGAGTTTGAAAAGTCTTTTGTGAGGACACTACTAAAGGCAATATCATTATGCCAAAACGTACAGCACTTGGTGATTGACTGCTTAGAGAACTGTTCCTCTGGTAAGTTGACACACTTCAGCCTGTCATACTGTTGACATGTATGATAGCTCTTTTGCTACTGACTTCAATGGACATTGACCATGCAGACATATTCACCTTGCATGTGTGCACTAGGAGTTGAGTGCTCAGTCTCAATATTTCCTGCTCTTCTCAGGAATAGGGACAATGGACGCTGTCCGCTTACTGTGCTCAACCTTCTCTAGTATGCCATCCTGCACCAACCAGTAGAACCGAGAGCTTTTTCATCTCAAATTACTAGTTCCCAATAGGCCACTGTAGTCACAATGAACCTGCTGATTGTACCGTATGTGGCCATGATTACTCCAAGCTTGGGTTCACAACAACATACAGCGAAATAGCAACTGTCCTGATTCTCATTACCAAATTACTGTAGTATGGTAACCTAACTGCATACTGGTCTACTATCAACTTGTACACATTTCACTCATTATTCACTTCTGAAATATACATGTCTGACCGACACACTGAGCATGCTTGCAACAAATCATAAACAATCATCACTCATAAGAACAACAATTAAACCTTCACACAGACATACGTACATCATTCTCTACAATATGTACATGAGTGTCTGTTGAAGCAATCTTTTATTATTACGATCTACAAAATGTTTGTGTTTGTATTACCACTTTGAGCATGAGATGTACTGGATCCTTTAAAGCTATCTATTCAAAATCTATAGTCATTGATTTTTGTTATTTTGTCCATTTTATCACAGAACATGATGAATCATGGATGTCTTCACTGAAGCTGTTACTGGTTCCATGTCTCACAAGTCAGCTGACATTGGATCTCTCTCCAACAGAGTGGGCAGCAATCCTCTGTGGAGTGCGAGGTGCTGAGGATTTGGAGGAACTGATTGTTACCATGGTGTTGACTGATGTAAGTTCAGTGTACTGTATAGAAAGAGCTGGAACTCCTGAATATTGTACAACCTCACCATGATAATATCATTCTGTCTGGCTATATTCCACTGTGCTGCATGTGAATCTCATTAACATAAAATTATTCAGCAGAATGTATATATTATTCCTTTATTATGACCTAAAACCTATATATCATAGGTACTCATGGTCTTGCAGTTTCCATACAGTGTTACCTCTCTTACAAACCTCTGAATTAAGAAAACCTCCATATTAAGGACACCATTCTATGTCCTGGTGTAGTACTGTAGTGTAGGAAATGATCTCAGAATTGGGTAAACCCCTGTAATAAGGACATAAATGGAGGTCCCGAAGTGACCTTAATAGAGAGGTTCCACTGTCTGTACAAGTCCATTTAGTATGTGAGTACCTCCGCAATAGAATATCTGTCACGGAGGGTACAGTGTTGACTGAAAGTAATAGTTTCAATTCAAGTGGACAGCGAGTTCTCATCATTTGCTTTTGGACTGCATGCAAGCGGTTGATAAATTATCACATTTGAATGTGAGATTGTTATCATATGAAGCTCTGAAAAGTATTGAACGTTTTCTACATGACAAATTACTATACATTATTAAAACAAAATAATAAACATTATTAAAACAATAAATCTTTTCAACCATACATGGAGATCTAGAGATGAATCCAGTATCAGTTCCTTTTCCAAGAACAATTGTCAATGTTTCAACAGTTCTCTGCCTTTTAACTACCTTCCTCTTTAGATTTGTCATTGCATTGAGGTATCTCTAAACTATTGTTGTTGAATGTCTGGAGAAATCCAAAGTGCTATATGTACCTAGTCGAGGGATTAGATAAGTACATAACACCATAACTGTTACACATAAAAGTGCTGATTAATTGAACGAGTGCTCACAAGTGCTTATCAACAAATGGTGAGGGGTATGTGAGGGTTTGGTGTACTTACCTTCAGTCAGTACAGTATTAAGTTGAGATTTAGTCTGGCCTACATGTTGTCAAGTATGTACCTGCCAGACAAAGTGCATAATATTATGTATAATTATTAATACTGTGGTTATAATATTTTATAATATTATTTGTCAAATGGCTTAGGTCATGTGTGTAGGTGCTATTAAAATTGAATACAGTTGACTCTGGTTATAACAAACCCAAATATCCATATGAAAACGTTCTTAATAAAATAAGTTCTTTATAACCAAATTGCATCTTTACAATAAATAAGAATTCATTGTACATGCGAAGTACAGTCATAACATCCCTAACTGTTAAAAAGCTACTCAATAGTGACGTGTATTTAGTATAATGCTGAGTAGATTATATTGCGCGAAACAATGGCCGATTTGGAAACGGCTAGAACCAGAAATTGGGCTACAATTCGATTGCAACGGCTTGCCGAACGTAATATGGGCAGCGAAGGTTCTTCTAAACTCTCTGAAGCTTCCCAATAGCCGATACCCAGTTCCTTCGTCAGATTTATAGGCGACTCAGCTGTAACATCTCGTGGTTGTGGCTCGTTGTAACAGAAACAGGTACGCTATAAACAGAAGGTTTTCTATGGTCCGGAATGTGTTCCTTGAAGGTGATTCATTATAAAGCGAAATTCTTTGTAAGCGAGTTAGTTATAAGTGGAGTCGACTGTAGTTTACAGTTTAAATAGACTGTGTGTAATGTTCGTCAAACTATTTGTCAACACTGCTCATTTCAATGCAACCTTTATCTGGTAGAATTAGTACCGTATGGTAATAGATTAGATGCCTTCAGTGTTATGAGGAATGTTTGTCAGTGAGTTTTGAACAAGATGACATGATTTATTGAAGTTGTTCCATTACATCTCGTCATTTCCTGACCAGGACAACACTCCAGTGGATGAGAAGGAATTGTGTGAAGCATGGTCACAATGCAAGTGTAAAACAGTGAAGATGAAGATTGGATTTTATGTAAGTGATCGCTAGTGTATTACTACTTGGTGTGTATTATATTGGATGTTACTGTTATTTGTTGACATAATTGTTGTACAGCTGGACATTGGTTGTACCACTGAAAGCTGTTATGATCTAATATGACGTTTTGACTATAAGCTACATTGTACTTCTAAACTTGCTGTATCGTGCAGAATTGATTTGATGATAGTTTGCTGTAATTTAAAAAGCAAGTGACATAGCAAGACATGCATGTGAAGTATATCATTACACCTGTGTTTGGCAACTCCAACAGAGAATTATTGATAGGTTCGCTGTCCCTACAAATATATTCCAGTACTGGTCAGAAGTAATGTAACTGCCACCTTCTGGTGCATGTATTACCATCAGATTCTGTGTACTTTCATGTACCTGAAGCTAACCAACACTAATGGACACATCCCATATTATAGTGAAGTGTTGTTTAATCACTGTTCATCTTATTGTTGGACTTCAAAGGTAGAATCATTCAAGCACACAGTTGGTTTAGTCCTGCCCAGTACTTCTATATTACCTTTTTCAGATCCTCTCAACTGGTGGGTTTCCATTCATTGCATAGCCACTTCTCCACCAAACATGGCTATGCAATGAATGGAACATTATCAATCTGGGGTATCTAGCTAGTGTCCAATTGATAAACTAATTGACATGGTCTTTTTAAGTATCTTAAAATGTACCGAGAGATACAGTACTTATTGGAAGTAGTGATACCTAAAGACATGTGATGAGCATGGGAGACGAGTGTATGCGCATATGTACATTACTTCACACGTTTTAATGGACACACATTACCACTGTATGATGTATGGTTTGTACTTCAAAGAATTGAGGAAATTGGCCGTATATGAATCCCTATAGCCATACAGTCTCTATAAGCTATAGTACACACACAGTGTCGAAGAACGAAATTTCAGTAACTAAAGATGGATTGAATCAAAGTAAAAAAAAAAACAAATAAACATGAAGCACATCGTGAACAAAGAGGATATTGCCGTCAGAAGAGACAATGAACCCAAATTCAATGGAAGAATTTAAAGAGCCTTGTTTTGAATCTTTTAAAGTGGCAACCAAAAAAAATTGACATGGAGAAAGTTGGTCGCAAAAATTAGAAGCAGTAAATCCATCTACACATGGTATCCTATGTGGTATTGATACCTTCTCCACATAACAAAGATTTCTTCAATGGATCTTCCTTCTGTGTTGAAAACATGGTTCTCGGCCGAGCATAATAAATAAACAAGCTGGCATTCTGTAATCCAAAACTTTAAATGTCACACAAATGGACTCACCAACCTATTAATATATATACTATTATGTGCACATAAAGGTATGTACTACCGTACTCTCTGTAATTTTCATGAGACTAATTTTTTGCAAATTTCACAATTGATGTAAAATTCACGAAAATAAAAACTCAAATTTAACCACACTCAACAACATATTCACTACAATAGAAATATGTAACGTATAATTAGTTTACTTCGTATACTGTATATGCGCTAGATCTTTCTCGACTCGTTTCTGAACAGTATGGCAAAGGACATCAAGTGTCATTTCGAGACTCCTGGGAGTGAGGCTAATTCCAGTCAAGTCAATAATGGAAGTGGCTTTCTTGATTATTATGAGAATTTAAGAATGCAGCAAAGAAACTGAAGACTTCAGGTGGAAAACATGGGTTGTACTGACCTTTTCAGGCAAAAAGAAGGCTAAAGTTGCCAGATACGTGATATCCATGTATGCTACTAAACAAATTAAAGGAGTCAACTGCCATCTTCCATCTCTATTCAATACTGTTTATAACGTGTATACTATAATATAAAATAAGCTATGTCCATTCGCGAAAATAAAATGCGAACATTTGTTCATTTGCAAATTTAGTCATGCAAAGAATTGCGGAGACTATGGTATACACCCTGAATATGTTTCTTAGATCGTGTACACACATGG
>OZ026555.1:2187781-2205281 GCA_964020155.1 Chondrilla cf. caribensis | reverse complement strand
CTTCTGCATGTCATGGTCTAAGTGCATGAATGGACAAAATGTGATCAATTTAAGGTCACCTGATTATAGAAATGATTGTGAGATTGAAAAGGAATCAGTGTTCGAAAGTGTTGGATCATGAGGTTCAACTGTACACATTAGTATCACTACAGGCCAGCATGATATACTTATCCTGTGAAGTGAATGAGTACTCACTGTACATAGTTGTATGTATGTTCACATTACAATTATCCCCTTTTACGTGAGCTAATACCGTTGTCCTAAAATAAGTGATAGGAGTTTCCTGTCTGTTTTCAACTCAAAGGATGGTCTGGCTTCTGTTTTTTGGAGTGTTTACTAAACGTACAGAAGAGAGTAAGCCATAGAATATTTTTCCTGTTGGAAACAATCTTATAAGGCTCAATACTTTGTAAATGTGCAGAAAACCAACGAACGTGTGTTCCTAAAACACTCTCCAAAGCTGAAAGGTTTTGATCCTATGTCACATTCATCACATCTACATGTTGTTTTAACATCATAGAGACTGGACGAAGTCAATCCCTGTCGTCATCTGCTACATCTCAAGATACCTTTCAACTGATGAACACCAGTCCTATGGTATGTACTTGAAATGAGTGTGAGTAGATTTTGTGTACTGTAGTCTAGTGGGAGAAGACCAGGTGTGTACCAAAGATCATTGATGCTATTAAATTGCATAATAATAGTTGTTTGGTTATAACAGCATTGAAATTAGTATACATTTATTTACAATTTTTTTTATTCTCATGTCACTTAAATGAATATAATATGTGGTACATACATGCATGCACCATGTTGTATTTATATTTTTTGCTTTCAGATTTTATCTAGACAAACTGACCAAG
This sequence comes from Chondrilla cf. caribensis, assembly GCA_964020155.1. NCBI lineage: Eukaryota > Metazoa > Porifera > Demospongiae > Chondrillida > Chondrillidae > Chondrilla > Chondrilla cf. caribensis. The sequence continues at coordinate 2,204,418 of OZ026555.1, read as the reverse complement.
TTGTGTCATGTTCAGTATCTCCAGCACTTCATCCATCACGTGATGTTCAGATGTCAATCCCTCATCAGAACTCCCCTTCACCTGGTACTGTGAATCAATCAACATTGACTGGACCTCTTCAAAGAGCATCTCCACACCACCTCTCCTCCAGTGGTCCTCCACAACAATCCTACCCACCTCCTGTACCTCAGTGGCCAACCCAACCTATGGCTAGAACACCACATCTATTGGCACAATACGTGTACAGTCCTCATGGACCTTGGGGTCCTGGACAAAGTCGCTGTGACTTACAAGAACCTGGAATGTTACAGCATTTCCCAAATCCCCAGTCTGTCTCATACCCTCGATCTATCCTCCCTCCATACCCCCAGTATGGACACCCTTCTCTACAGCCTATCCAATACAACCAACCCTCCTTTCATCCAAGTCAGCCTAGAAGAGGTCTCCCTTCCAGTTGGGGATACCCTGTCTACACTCCTCCCCCTCCTCAAGGACCACTCCCAACAGAGGACCTGCCAGGACCATCCTCACTGTCCTACCCTCCACAGTACAATGAACTACATCCTCCATATCCCAGTACACACTACAGTCATCCTCCTACCCTCTGTGAGTTACAGTACATTGAATGTACAGTACATGTGTACTTTAGTGTGGTATCCTGTAATGTTTTCATGTTGTGACAAACTGAAGGAGTCACAGTCAATTGAATACATCCAGTACATCCCTATGCAGTGTTTGTGTAGTGTTGTCATTTCTGTCTTCTTGTGTTCCTCTAGCTGGAGGGTCAGGATTTGACTGCCGACAGTTCATGGAAAAGTACAAGGACGAATTTCTTGAATTTGTTGATTCTTGTGCTATTGCCATCAGATTGTCAGTGGAGGGTGTTATTCCATCTGATCTCTTCTATCGGTTGGAAAATGTGGACTCTACTGTTGGGACTCGGCTACTGTATCTACACCTCCGATCACATGCTGACAGAGACAGTCTCCTTAAACTATGCAATGTTATGATAAACCTGACCGGCTATCCTAATATGTCTAGTCTAGGTCGAGATATGAAGAGGGACTTGGAACAGCCTGTCAACACCTCAACTAGCTAAAGTGAGGACTTCAGTATATGTCCTATTGTATTCAGTCTGCATGGTGGTACCACATGTACTATAGAGCTGTTGACCATGAAGGTATCACATAGCATACAAGTACTCTCATCTCATACAAAGCTTGACAGGAGAGGTTGCAGTTGGTCTGTCCTTTTGAAATCAGTTATTGTACGTAATACTCACATTATCGTGTTGTCTGGTTATGGGCTCCTTAAAAAGGGAAATGGTTACTTGTATCATTTGTGGTGTACTAGTGAGTGCTTTTCAAGTTTGGCTACAGTGGAACCTCTTAAGAAAGGGCACGTTGATAGCAGCCATTTTGATCACTGTAGAGTGATCATCTACTCTTCAGAGATGAAACATGTGTTAGCAAAATAGCAAAGTCCATTTTGGTGATCAAATTTGTCCTTTGTATGCAGGTCATTTCTATTATGTCCTTCATTCACAGTGTCCTTTAAATAGAGGTTCCACCGAATCCAATTTCTCATGTACTTTGCATGTTCGACATTTGCGGGAACACACAATGTTTCTCATACACACATCCTTACATAGCTACTTCTTGGGGCTTCATGTCCTAATGTATGTACTATACATACACACAGTATCTAGTGTTCACTAGTCATCATTGTTAGTTGTTTTTAGCACTTTACCCATACAACAGGTCATGCAATATCAATCCAGAGCTTTCACACAGTGTACACCAGAACCGTCAGGACAGTGTACACCAGGACCGTCAGGACAGTGTACACCAGGACTGTCAGGACAGTGTACACCAGGACCGTCAGTACAGTGTACACCAGGACCATCAGGACAGTGTACACCAGGACCGTCAGGACAGTGTACACCAGGACCGTCAGGACAGTGTACACCAGGACCGTCAGGACAGTGTACACCAGGACCGTCAGGACAGTGTACACCAGGACTGTCAGGACAGTGTACATCAGGACCATCAGGACAGTGTACACCAGGACTGTCAGGACAATGTACACCAGGACCGTCAGGACGGTGTAACCAGGACCGTCAGGACAGTGTACACCAGGACCGTCAGGACAGTGTACACCAGGACTATTTGGTCTGTGTTTGGTCACATGTCATGGTTTACTGCCATGCATCTCTGAGTTACCTATCATAGCTCTGTTATTTTTTATTTATTTCATTATTCCTATTAATATCATTATTCATAATCAATGATATTGATATGAAATTGTATAACAATAAAGTAATTTTGTTATAAATATGTATGTATTTATAAGATAATATTATTATGTACAGACCCTTCATACGTATTTTATACATATCTACATACATTTTTATGTATGTTCAAAATCACTCATCTATATTATGCATGATATACGTATACATTACAGGAATCTGATATACATACGTAATACGCATACTCTGTATATTACACTGTATGACTGATAGTAGTTAAAAGTAATATTGTACTCCAACACATAACTGATAGCTACACTGGCTATACACAATAAACAATATAAAGACTATCAATTTCTGTACAAATGACCATCTAGCACAGCTGCAGTGGCTACAGCTGTTTCTCTAAATTGATGACACAAACTGAAAACACTGAGGAAAGTCCTTCCAAATTTGATTCACTATTTTCTTGTCTTCTTTGACTTCTTCTTTTTCGGAAAACATTCGACTGAGACAAACAGTCAACTCATCCCTTCTGTGAAGAGATTCTCCATAGTCTGTACTGCCAATCAGTTTGTGGAGCAGTGAGAGGTAGTGAGTGTGTAGCTACAGGAGGAGAGGGAGATGTAGTGAGTGTGTAGCTACATACGTATGTATGTAGTTGTAGAGGAGGATTGGACAAAATTGTATAACACACGCACGCACGCACGCACACACGCACGCACGCACGCACACACACACCTTTGAATACACACAGTGGGAGTGATAGAACACATGTTGATGTGAGGTACACATGTATGTGTGGATCATGTAGTCAAGTGAGGCTGACCAGTAACTGTGACACGGCTGAGGCCAGCAACAGGCCCTGCACACCTGGTGCAGACCTGTCACCTGCAGTAGTGAGCATTCTACTGAACAGTCTCACAAGGAGACAGATTTCCTGTGTTATGTGTTCCACACACACAAGTAATAGAGGTGTTTTGTGTTTGTAGTTGGAACGTGTAAACACAACAACACCTGCTGGTGGTGAGACCATCCACTGACCTGTGAAGTGTTGGTTGAAGCTCAGCACAACATTGACAAGAGCATCTGGTACCTGATCGTCAGTGTCACAAGATGGAGGATCCTCTATCATCTCCAACACTTCTGTGATGAAGTCTGTGGACCACTGGTCTATGTACTAGGATCACTGGAACACTCAACTGCACAAGACTAAAGTATCATAAAAGAGCCATGAGTGAGTTGAGAGAAGAACAACTCCATACATACTGCATGTATGGACATATATTCATATACGTACACACAGAGTTGTGCATATGTTCATATTCACATGTAACACATAAATATACATACATATGTATGGAAAATGCCTACTAAAGGATCTTTACCCCAATACACATATTTAATCTCCACATATGTACATGTACAGTGAGTATGTATACCATACTGTATATACATATTAGACGATTTCTTGGACTATGGTTGGACATGTCTATATTTTTCAGCATTTATGTTCCCTATGATTTCACACAATTATTATTTAACTGTGCAACGTTTGGTCCATCGTGGGCTTCATCAGTACAAATGATACAAAACTGAAAATTAACTTGTACTGACCATAAAACATGTTCAAAAATAGTCCAAGAAATCTTCTAACTTACAACAAACATGTCTAACACCTTCTACTCCTTCACAAGCAATGTACAGTACAGTACTGCCCACATGTACAAACGTATATATGTATACGACTACAAACATGTACACATGTATGTGAATATGTATGTGTGTTCAGTAGAAAGCTGTACACATGTATGTATATGCACATGCATATGGTGAACTCCTGCAACATTGTAGCATACATCCATGTACTGTGACATTGTCAGTGTATTGTGTTTTCACTTGTAGATATGTACACATATAAATGCACATACATATGTAGTTATTCTCATAATCCAATTGAACTGTACAGACATCAATTGGTATAATGAAGGCCAACTAGCAGCAGTGTACACACACCACACAGCAACTGCAGTATGTACATATGCACACACGTATACATATGCCTAAATCTGTTCATGGCACTGAAAGTAGAGGACATCACTGGATATATTCTCACACAAACAACAAGACAACACCATGGGACCACTATACATGGCACCACACCAGTCCTGGTTACAATGAAGTCATGTGAAGTGTTAGCATGTGAATGTGGCAAAGTGATCCTGAGGTGGTTCGCATGGATAGGTACTCTACAACAGCAGCCCAATTTGAGCACAGAGAAGTGTACAGATGTGTGTATGATACAGTGTACTGGATATATAGAATACAGTGTACATATGTGCACAATACAGTGTATGGATATGTACAATACAGCCTGTGGTACATGTGTATGGAGTGTACGTAGTAATTAAATGTAGTGTATAAAATGTGATTGGTTACACTTCACACCTGTAAGATACGTACGTATAAACAATAACGAGGAGAAGAACTGAGGAGGAGTTCTGTCTGGATCAGCATGTGTCACAGATGGAATATGCACAGCTGTTGGAGTATTTGCTTCAATCATGGTATCCCACACCACCAACGTCAATGGTTATGATTTCATTCAACAATCGGAACAATGTGTGATGTGTTTCAGGTCCCCCTAACTCAGACTGTATACATAACATGGTGTTTATGTACATCACACACTCATTGGATATAAACATACACATTACACATATGTCATACTGGTGATGTGTTGAATACACACATGTAGGTACATTGCAACATATGATACACCTTGTCATGCACACACACCTAACAACTCACATCAGAAGGCATGGGAAAGCTAGAGGAGACACTGTCAATGGTTATGTTGTAACCAGGAGGTAGGTCTCCCTGTGGGATAGCTGTTCCTACTGATACACTGCTTCGTTTTGTTCATTTGGTTCAATTGGACAGCAACAGGTTTTCAGATGGCATGTAACAACAAATCGTCACAAGGTCTATTGCTACGGTAACGAATTTGTCCACTTTGTACTTAGTCTAGTAAGTAGTAAGAACGTTTCTTTGAATAAAATGTGTTGCCTATGATGCTTTGTACTAGATCGACGTCCAATTCCTAGCCTCAACCATGCCTCGACCTGAACACCACAAGCCTACCAGGGGAGCGAGGGAGCGAGAGACGATCGAGGGGCGGGTCCGGTCCGATGAGTTGATCCCTAGAACTATTGATCATCAAAATGGCGGGCATTCGACATGATTGATCGCTGGAATGAAATGATCGGGGAAGAATTTCGTCATCATGGATTTTGGGAATAAATTCCTCATCTTTTGCATCAGTAACGTTGATACCCGTTGCTCTGTGCTGCTGCTCGTTCCAACTGGTTAGTGCCTGTACCTAAGTGAAGTTCCGTCATCATCTCCTGCCCATGGTTTGTTGAATCGGGTTCTAACTCTGTCTCCTAATGTTAACGTGTGCACCACTGCAGTGTGTGTCAAGTTGGCTGCGGAAATACCAAGCTCAATGCTAACGTAGAATAGATTATCTATGGTTGTATTGACAAAACAAAGTCCCCTTGTGACGATTTGTTGTTGCATGCCATCCGAAAACCTGTTACTGTCCAATTGCACCAAATGAACAAGAAGCAGTGGACCAGTAGGAACAGCCATCCCACAGGGAGACCTACCTCCTGGTTACAACAACATGACCATTGCCAACATCTCCTCTACCTTCCCCATGCCTTCTGATGTGAGTTGTTCGGTGTGTGTACATGACAAGGTGTAACATGTGTTGTCTCACTACCACAGTGTATAGACATGTGTACATTCAACACATCACCAGTGCAAGATGCATGTAATGTGTTGCTTATATCCAATGAGTGTGTGATGTACGCATGTTGTCATCATATACTGAATGTTTAACACAAACACCATGTTATGTATACAGTCTGAGTTAGGGGGACCTGAAACACATCACACATTGTTCCGATTGTTGAATGAAATAATAACCATTGACGTTGGTGGTGTGGGATACCATGATTGAAGCAAATACTCCCAACAGCTGTGCATATTCCATCTGTGACTACTGAAAGATCTTCAGATCCCGCAGATTCATGATTCCAGATAAATTTAAATTCTCATGTACATTAATACATGTGTATATACCTCATAACAATTGGTATGGTAGTACCTCTTATCTACATGTGCGTATATTGTGTCCTATGACTTATATTATATGTATAATATATAATGTTAGCACGTACATAGACATGGCAGATCTTCATGACAGTAACTGTATCCACATGTAGTAGTTATAACTAGTACGTATGTACCCAAAGATTCATGATTCCAGATAAATTTGAATTATCATGTATATTAATACATGTGTGTATACAATATAACAATTGGTAAGGTAGTAGCTCTTATCTACATGTGCGTATTATATATTATTATAATGTTAGCATGTACATAGACATGGCACATCCACATGTAAGTATGTACATGTTCCCAAATCACACCACATTTCAGATATACTTACACCTTGATGTACCTGGGTCTATTGTAGTTTGACTGGCTGAGGTGTTTCCAAACCTTCTTCAACTCTGTTGGTCTTGGTGCCAGCATCACCAGTGAGACTGTGGTCATTGTGAGCTCTACAGAGTATTTCCAATGTATTTCATGTTCCGCAGCCAAAACTGTGTGAGGGACTACTGTAGGTTTCTGTTGCAGTGTAGACAACACACTTACCGATCATGTATGAACCACACCACATGAATATCATTACAATGTCACTGAATGTCTCCCTGTTTGCACCACAGTCACAATAACTGTGGACTGTAATGGAACCACTACAATGGGACTAGAATGTTATTCCCAGCAACTATCAAGTTTGTCTAGTTCCTGAGCCTTTAAATTTATATCCATAATTCTTACCAGTCCGTACAATAATGTAATGAATGCAATTTGCCATGCCATCCATCTAGGAACACAGCACTTACCACCTGAACCCAGAGCAGTTCCTTTTGTGTTTCCTCTGAGCAATAGGCTATACAAAAACAACATAGAATGCTTGTGTTCAATTCCTCCATCAGCAGAATCCATTCGAGATTGTTGTTACCTATTCACTAATTGCTACATATCCCTTTTCACTGCGAATCCCTCAAATGTCCACCAGACTCTTTGCTTCCAAATTGGGTCTCACTCCACAAGACTAAACTGGTGTTTGAATATCTATGTACGTATTATTGTAATTTTCACATGAACATAGCTCATTGATACCTGCTGAATACAGATCCTGCCTACCCTTTGTGTCCTGTTCACCATGTAGTGTTGTTGAGAACTACGTCAAGTGGCAGCTTGCTCTTCCTTACATCCCACAACAGCTGCAGACACTATACCGTGTATTGCACAAGCAATCACTGCTGTTGATATAGGGATGGTTATATTCCGACAGTCTTCTCATTCCGACGTGCTGCTCACTCCGACGGTGTTCTCATTCCACACATCCCTACCTTGTTCTTTCCCTTTTTTGCTTGTCATCCCTACATCCTTTTTCATTGTTAAATGTTTTTATTATGCTTGTTTGCATTCTTTTTTAGCCAGAGGCATGTGATGTAAAATGTTTATAAAGTGGAAAAAAAAATAAAAAAATCGTCCGCTCAGCGACCTACCAAACTCGCTATAAAACCTGTCATCTGCTCACTGAACCATCGTGACTCATTGTTATGAAGTAAGCGAATATACTTAATTGAACAAGATGGCGTATTACTATGAGGTAGTCGCCTAATAGTGTCGAAAATGCCGCCGTCACCATATGTAGTACAATCGTAACAAGAGTAGGAAAGGGCACTCCGCGCTAAAAAATTAAGATCGCTCGTGTTAAAATTAGCTTCATAGCTCGAGCAGATACTTCGGCAGCTTTGTTGAAAAAAATGTAGAGAAGAAGAAGTCCGAAAATTTGACCTTTAATTTTTTTGACCTTTCGCCGGTTCGCCACTCCGACTACGTTCTTTTCACTTGTTAGTAGTTTTGTTACTTCTCAAATCAGCCGAAAATGACTCCTGAATGCTCGCTTGGACTTAATACCTGTCCATAGGCGAGATTTTGCGAAACTGCAATGTATGCGTGGTATAGGGCCGCCATTTTGTTTCCGCGTCAACCCTACATACATCTATCTATCTATCGCACTCTATGATAAGTGTGAACGTATGTACCTGTGTAGTGTTTGTATTATGTGAGAGTAAACTTGTATAATATTTGGTTGATTGTGTAGTAATGTGTGTATAATTGGGTGTATACATGTGCATATGTTTGCAAATGTAGATAGTACAGTCAAACCTCTTGGTAATAGCATTTTACAAGGACAGTCTCTTTATAACAATGTCTTGTAGACACAGATGTACGTATCAACACAGAGAGTATTTGCATTGAACTGACTATAACCCCAGGTAAAATGAGGAACCTAGGGTGATGTTGTGAAGAGGTTTGACTGTATGATGTATGTATCAACATGCATATTCACATGTGTCTTTCATGCAGTACAGGTGAATGAGACCATCAATAATAGCTTGACAGCTTTCAATGCCAGGATTCAGGCTAAGGATTGGCTGGATGATGTCACCAAACAGCGATGTGAACAGAAGGTTAGTGTAGAGGGTTGTGTTCTGTCATGCCCAAACTGCCAGAGGACCAGGAATTAGAAATAGAACTATATTAGTATAATGCTTGTAAGGAGTGTTTCTCTCATGTGGTGGTAGTCCTCATAGTAGTGCACAGGAGTGAAGTACAGTCAAACCTCTGTATAGCAGCACGTTTCACAAGGACAGTCTCTTCATAGCAACATGTCTTGTGAGCACAGATGTACCCACACACACAGTGATTGTATTGGTTACAACAGTAAACTGGTTATAATTACAGGGGAAGTGAGGAACCAAGGGTGATGTTGTGAAGAGGTCTGACTTTACCAGTTCATTGAGGATCAGACCTTATTGAAACATTGTGGGGTGTCCCTTTTTCTGGAAGTGTGCATTGAATTGCATGTCACTGGAGGAAGCTGAGTGTACCAGTGTTACTGAGGGTGAAGCCATAGTGAAACATTGTTGACGCAATAATGTACCACTACAGGCCTCAACACAATAATGTACCACTACAGGCCTCAACACAATAATGTACCACTACAGGCCTCAACACAATAATGTACCACTACAGGCCTCAACACAATAATGTACCACTACAGGCCTCAACACAATACAGCACACAACACCCTACTGTGACCCAGACATTGGCAGGAGAGACCAGTGTGTCTCAACCTAACTATCACACCACACCTGACATGTTGGTCCAGACAGAACTCCTCCTCAGTTCTTCTCCTCAGTTTGTTTATACGTACCTTACAGGTGTGAAGTGTAACCAATCACATTTTATACACTACATTTAATTACTACGTACACTCCATACACATGTATCCACAGGCTGTATTGTACATATCCATACACTGTATTGTGCACATATCCAGTACACTGTATCATACTCACATCTGTACACTTCTCTGTGCTCAAATTGGGCTGCTGTTGTAGAGTACTTTTCCATGCAAACCACCTCAGGATCACTTTGCCGCATTCACATGCTAACACTTCACATGACTTCATTGTAACCAGGACTGGTGTGGTGCCATGTATAGTGGTCCCATGGTGTTGTCTTGTTGTTTGAGGGAGAATGTATCCAGTGATGTCCCTACTTTCTGTGCCATGAACAGATTTAGGCATATAATGTGCGTGCATACGTATGTACATACTGCAGTTACTGTGTGGTATGTGTACACTGCTGCTAGTTGGCCTTCATTATACCAATCGATGTCTGTGCAGTTCAATTGATTATGAGAATATCTACATACATATGTGCATTTATGTGTGTACATATCTACAAATGAAAACACAATACACTGATAATGTCACAGTACATGGATGTATGCTACAATGTTGCAGGAGTTTAGCATAAGCATGTACATATACATACATGTGTACAGCTTTCTACTGAACACACATACGTATTATTAATATATATTATATATATACATACATATTCATGTGTACATGTGTGCAGTCGTGTGGAACACATAACACAGGAAATCTGTCTCCTTGTGAGACTGTTCAGTAGAATGCACACTACTGCAGGTGACAGGTCTGCACCAGGTGTGCAGGGCCTGTTGCTGGCCTCAGCCGTGTCACAGTTACTGGTCAGCCTCACTTGATTACATGATCCGCACATACATGTGTACCTCACATCAACATGTGTTCTATCACTCCCACTGTGTGGATTTACAGGTGCACTTGTGTATCTGTCTGTGTGTTATGCAATGTTATTCAATCCTCCTCGACAACTACATACATATGTAGCTACGTACTCACCCACTCTGTTGCCCACTCCTCCTGTAGCTGCACACTCGCAACCTCTCCCTTTCCTCCTGTAGCTACACACTCACTACTTCTCCCTCTCCTCCTGTAGCTACACACTCACTTCCTCTCCCTCTCCTCCTGTAGCTACGCACTCACTACCTCTCCCTCTCCTCCTGTAGCTACGTACTCACTACCTCTCCCTCTCCTTCTGTAGCTACGCACTCACTACCTCTCACTGCTCCACAAACTGATTGGCAGTACAGACTATGGAGAATCTCTTCACAGAAGGGATGAGTTGACTGCTTGTCTCAGTCGAATCTTTTCCGAAGAAGAGGAAGTCAAAGAAGACAAGAAAATAGTGAATCAAATTTGGAAGGACTTTCCTCAGTGTTTTCAGTTTGTGTCATCAATTTAGAGAAACAGCTATAGCCACTGCAGCTGTGCTAGATGGTCATTTGTACAGAAATTCATAGTCTTTATATTGTTTATTGTGTAAAGCCAGTGTAATTGTAGCTATCAGTTATGTGTTTGAGTACAATATTACTTTTCAATGCTATCAGTCATACAGTGTGATGTACAGAGTATGCGTATTACGTATATCAGATTCCTGCAATGTACATGTATATTGTGTATATAGAAGAATGATTTTGAACATACATAAATGAATATTTAATTGTAGATATGTATATAATACACGAATAGAGTCCGTAAGTATGTATATTATTATTATACATACTTCTTTAGTACCTCAAAAGACCCACCAAACTGTACATGTATTCCTCATAATATACTTACTATCAGTACTGTGTGCATGATGCAATTACAAGCCATAGTGTACCTGACATTGTGCTATTATAATATCAAGACCAAGTAAATATATACAAGTACCGACAGAGCTACATATAGGTTATATAATTATAATAACAGTCATTATTTTACTAAATTTAACCTTGCAGGGTATAAAATATTAAGTTTCACTAGCTTTATACAGGATTAATTGTATATCTCTAATATATAGTGATCATGAAGTCATAATGGCATTATTATACTATAATACGAAATTGATGAATATTATTTATCATAATACGGATATTATATGAACCACTTGTACAATATAATATTATGTACTGTATGTACCTATAATGGTATACTGTATAATATAACCAAGCATGCTGTTTATTATATCAACTAGTTACAGTATATAATATGACTACGATGTATGACTTATAGTGAAACACAGAGTATACATTTATTGACATGGTCATAACGTCCATAAACAACAATAATTGAACAATACCATTTACATTATAAAAATTAAAAATAATAATGATAATAATTGTAATAATAAAAAAATAACGAATTAACAGAGCTACGATAGTTAACTCAGAGATGCATGGCAGTAAACCATGACATGTGACCAAACACAGACCAAATAGTCCTGGTGTACACTGTCCTGACGGTCCTGGTGTACACTGTACTGACGGTCCTGGTGTACACTGTCCTGATGGTCCTGGTGTACACTGTCCTGACGGTCCTGGTGTACACTGTCCTGACGGTTCTGGTGTACACTGTCCTGACGGTCCTGGTGTACACTGTGTTGAGGGTCCTGGTGTACACTGTCCTGACGGTCCTGGTGTACACTGTCCTGATGGTCCTGGTGTACACTGTCCTGACAGTCCTGGTGTACACTGCCCTGACAGTCCTGGTGTACACTGTCCTGACGGTCCTGGTGTACACTGTCCTAACGGTCCTGGTGTACACTGTCCTGACAGTCCTGGTGTACACTGTCCTGAGGGTCCTGGTGTACACTGTCCTGACGGTCCTGGAGTACACTGTCCTGACGGTCCTGGTGTACACTGTCCTGACGGTCCTGGTGTACACTGTATTGAGGGTCCTGGTGTACACTGTGTGTTTACTACTATGTTCTGATATTGATACTGTATGACCTGTTGTATGGATGAAGTGTGGAATACAACTAACAATGATGACTGGTGAACACCAGGTACTGTGTGTATGTATAGTACAGACATGAGGGCATGAAGACAAAAATAATTTTTACCATACACACATCTGTACAAAACTATTAGTTTTGTACAGATGTGTGTATGGTAAAAATTATTTAGTGTGTTCCCACAAATGTAGAACATGTAAAGTACATAAGAAATTGGATCTAGTTGAACCTCTATTGAAGGACATAATAGAAATGACCTGCATACAAAGGACAAATTTGATCACCAAAATGGACTTTGCTAATGTGTTAACACATGTACCAATGTGTCCTTTATTAAGAGGTTCCACTGTAGCTAAACTTGAAAAGCACTCACTAGTACACCACAAATGATACAAGTAACCATTTCCCTTTTTAAGGAGCCCATAACCAGACAACACGATAATGTGAGTATTACGTACAATAACTGATTTCAAAAGGACAGACCAACTGCAACCTCTCCTGTCGAGCTTTGTATGAGATGAGAGTACTTGTATGCTATGTGATACCTTCATGGTCTATGGCTCTATAGTACATGTGGTACCACCATGCCGACTGAATACAATAGGACATATACTGAAGTACTCACTTTAGCTAGTTGAGGTGTTGACAGGCTGTTCCAAGTCCCTTTTCATATCTCGACCTAGACTAGACATATTAGGGTAGCCGGTCAGGTTTATCATAACATTACATAGTTTAAGGAGACTGTCTCTGTCAGCATGTGATCGGAGGTGTAGAAACAGTAGTTGAGTTCCAGTAGTAGAGTCCACACTTTGCAACTGATGAGAGAGATTGTAAGGAATGACTCCCTTCACGAGCAACATGTTGGAAATAGCATGTGAGTCAACAAATTGGAGAAATCTGTCCTCATAGGTTTCCATGAACTGTCGACAGTCAAATCCTGACCCTCCAGCTAGAGGAACACAAGATCACAGAAATGACAACACTACACAAACACTGCATAGGGATGTACTGGATGTATTCAATTGACTGTGACTCCTTCAGTTTGTCACAACATGAGAACATTACAGGATACCACACTAAAGTACACATGTACTGTACATTCAATGTACTGTAACTCACAGAGGGTAGGAGGATGACTGTAGTGTGTACTGGGATATCGAGGATGTGGTTCATAGTACTGTGGAGGGTAGGGCAGTGAGGATGGTCCTGGCAGGTCCTTTGTTGGGAGTGGTCCTTGAGGAGGGGGAGGAGTGTAGACAGGGTATAACTGACTGGAATCACTATGGGAACCTGATCTGGACTGATTGGGATGAGAGGGAGGTTGAGGATATTGGACAGGTTGTAGAGAAGCATGTCTATACTGGGGGGTTTGAATTGGGATATATATTATGCTGGGACATTCCCAGTCTGTGTGGTCCAGGTAACTGAGGAGGGGAGAATGGTGTTTCAACTCCATGAAGATTATGTAGTTATATTGATGGAAAATGAAGTAAAAGTTACATGCATGTTATTTACAATGTCAACAAGGTAATATAATTTTGTAAAATAAAATATCGTATGCATACAAAGTTTCACCTCGTGTAAACACTCGTTCATGAATACACAAAAATTTGTATGCATATCCACAATATAGTAGCTAATTGTGCACACAGTGAAGTACCCAGCACACTCCTTACCCAAAAGAGGTTTTTTCGATTCATAACAGCTTGGTGAATAATCGGGCAAACTTGCAGCAGGATTTGCTATAACAAGGTCACCTTCATCTCTAACGGGAATTATAATTACAGTACAATATTAAATTAGTTCACCACACAAACATATGTACATAATACAGAAACACCATCAGTATCAACATAATCAATAGAATTTAATGGCTACACAACAATAGTAATTGTTTGAATCAAAGACATAACAGTCACTTGGATATACAGTGAAACCTTAACCTAGCAATGATCCTCATTTATAAATAGTTATTATTTATTGTCAGATTACAAAGGTTATCACTGACAGACTATGGAGGACCTGGTATTTACGATTTGCTTTGTAAACTAAACGATGCATGTGTTATAAAATGTGTTGTCAGAATGTTTGACTATGAAGAAGTGTAACGGAGCCCCACAGGCTGTAGACTATTCCATAGCAGGGCCATATGAAACGTCAGAAAACTGAAGACTTCGGTGATGAGGGCATTTAAAAGGTTACGTTAACTTACTCGCTAATAATAATGTAATATTTAACATGTAAAACACCATCAGAACACACAAAATTGTCTATCATACCACAATCATTTCTTACCTTCCTTCCTCTGATTTAGTAGTTTTTAAGCTTTTGTTTGTGCGTGTTGACCGATTACTGCTTCGAATCTTATTAGTAACTGTTGGGGTAACCATCTCACCACTACTTCTGAACACCACCAAAAACAATTGCATATGGTGATATCCATGTACAACATACATGCTGTAAGTAATTCCTACCTTCCTTCCTCTGATTTAGCAGTTATCGTACTTTTGTTTGAGAGTGTTGAACGTTTACTACTCCGAATTGCATTCTTTGAGGTGATCATTTTACCTTTACTTCTGAACACCAACACCACCAAAATAATTTGTATATGCATGGAGACATTCATGCATGTAGATACATATACTGCAAGTAATACCAACCTTCCCACCTCTGATTTAGCAGACACTGTACTTTGGTTATCTGAGAGTATCAGAGAAATATATTGCATTTTAATTGTTATACGTATACTAGTGAAAATTATTATAACAGTTACTGTAATAGTGATGCACAGAACATACCTGGCCATGTTGAGGGGGAGGATACAGGATTGAAACAACATTTCAGAATGCTCCTAATATTGAATAATAATAGTATTATTGAAATAGACTACATTAAAGCCACCCATAATAGAACTAACAGGTTATTTTATATACCTTCCAATTATTATTTAACAGTATAGGATTTTGTGTGTTTTGTTATGTATTTCTATCAGATGCTTCACACATTCACAGTAAACAAGCACGAATCCAGGTAGGGTCACCAAATTAGTGGACCCTACCCAGGTACAGTAAAGTAATTAGTGACCCTCACATACTCACAAAACAAACAATTGAGCTTTATTGGTAACATCTCAGGACATTGTGCAGACGTGAGTCTGAGTTGACAATAAAGTGGTTAATTGTTGACATGTCCATAATTAAATATCACCTGGAATTTAACCTAATTATAGGTCAACATGTTATTGGCTTCTTCAGTTTGAGCCAGTTTAAAGCCAGTAATGAGATTCATCACTCAAGAATTGACAAAAACAAGCAATGTTTATTGTTTCTATCTGATAATGTGATAAAAACAGCTGCAAATCCGGATAAGAGTTAATAATAATTGGACAGTATATAAAATAACCTGTTAACTGTACCCTTACCATAGATAATAGAAGGGTGACTCGCCTACCGGATGTGTTCATAAGCGCTGTCAAGTTGAGTTTACGTAAACACACCCACCCGTCAAAATTTTTATCTGTTACCCAGGAGATAATTGAAATAACATAGGTGTTATGAAAACTTGCCAACCCTAGACGATTGTCTGTCGAATGCTTAAATAATATTCATTTATGACATCATGTGGGCGTTCAACTTTTTAGAGGCACCCAACATATAGGCTTCGGTTCTCAGCTACAGTTCTACAGGTATAGCTCTTTTGTACGTCACACTATGCGTTAGTAAACCATACCATGTTACATTACCACATGTATACTATAACATATTCGAATAGTGTAGGTTTTTGTATTAAGTTTTTCGAGTTTACTTCCCCACAAAATGGTACCCAGTGAAACCGAACTTGCGGTGATTTCTCCCAATGAACCTCTTTCAATTCACTTCTAATGGTGTCCATGTTACAGGCCGCTGTTATTTACCCCATACCGAAGGCCTAACGGATCGGTAAGTCGATTCTCATAGTAGCATACCTTCACACAAATCCGAAAATTGTAAATCTCACAGAAAATTGAAGTACATTGGTATTCGATACCCCTGTACCGTCTTTTATACTTTTATGTGTG
>OZ026555.1:2180281-2182781 GCA_964020155.1 Chondrilla cf. caribensis | reverse complement strand
TTCAATTGCCTATGCTTTGGATACTTGTTGTATGGTTGTGGTTAACATCAAAGGAAAAAGTGTGCATTGTTTTTTGTAATTGCACACTTTTTTGACCTTTCCAACCACAAGTGTGCTCGATTAGTAATTGTCAGCTTCATGCGCCCATGTTATCATAACAATCTGAATCATTGTAACAATTGTGTTTATTCTGAAGGAGGTGGAACTCCGGATCGGTGAAAAACTTAACAGGCTTGCTCGGTTTCATGGTTCTGATGCGCCGCTGAATTGCTATTAAAAGAACGTGAAGGGTTTTCGGAGAATAAGTCGTCGCGCCCTCTTATTTCCTTGTCTCCGTCACAAATGAACCAAGCCAACACGCAAGAGTGCCTTTATTTTCAGTCATTAGCACGTTTTCAGGGCACTTCGCTTGAGGCTTGTGTTTATTCCGTTCTTCAACCCATGCAGCGAAGGTTTTGAGACCACACGATGTAGATAGCTGTGTGTTCTTGGGTTGAAAAGGTTTGAACATAATCTCGAAGTCGTCGTCGTCAATATCGAAATTGAAATGCCTAGATGACAGCACGTTTTGAAGTCATTTCAGCCATAGCAGCTACTATACCAACCTCCCACCAGAAAACTAAGCGCTAGAGGGCGCATACAACAAGTAAGTTATTGTATGGCCAATTGGTCATACAATAACTAATACTAATTGCACACATACCTAAAGTACATGGTGTAATAACTTTGCTGGTCATAATAATTAATTTGCAAAATCCACAAGGTGTCCCTAAATGTTTCCCGAGGTACATAAATTGAGTCAAAAAATCGCAGTACACACATAAATCACCTAAATTTGTTCTCTTCTTGATAGACAGACACCAAGGACTCAGACACACTGCTCTCTTCTGATCGTTGCAGATGTGAAAGGTAGTAATCTATCGTAAAGGGATCATAGTGATCAACATGTAGCTTCCTTCTCAAGTCTGGGCAGCTACGGCTTCTGGGTAAGGTCCTACAAAGAGGCAAAACAGGATAGAGATATCTCAGAGGGTGTCTATATTCAGTAGTACATTCATTTACGGTATGATGTACCTGTCCATGTAATGGAATGCTTCAGGAATGACTACAGGCAATGAGTTGTCACCACATTCATATTCATTTGCTGCTGATTCAGACAAATCTATATCTGCCAATGACACAAAGCAGAGATTTGTCATATGTACATTGCTTGCATGCATAATTAAATAGAAGTATCTGTCTTGTGTTATCATTGTTTTTGAGATGCACCAGAATGGTGCGTGGCTTATCGTATGAGTAGAAATCCCTAGTATCGAAGCCGTTTACCAGAGAAAGGAATATTGTAGTATCATACATACATGTTCTCACGTGTGATTATGTTCACAAATAAAATTTGTGATTCTTACG
This sequence comes from Chondrilla cf. caribensis, assembly GCA_964020155.1. NCBI lineage: Eukaryota > Metazoa > Porifera > Demospongiae > Chondrillida > Chondrillidae > Chondrilla > Chondrilla cf. caribensis. Next base: position 2,181,374 of record OZ026555.1, on the reverse strand, counting down.
TCATTCACCAAATTAGCAATTCTTACATCATTTGCAAAAATTGTGGAAATATAATCTGGCCAAAATTACAGAGAGTATGGTACATCTATTTTCAATTGTAAAACACAATATAATTAAAACTATCTGAATAATAAAATTTAATATTATTATTATTAAGATACATACCAGTTTGTGGGGGCCGAGACAACTGATGGGCTCCTTCAGTGTCATCATAAAATCCCTCAATGCTGACAATCACATCCTTGTCACTGATAAATGATAGTTTAGCTTTACAAAAAACAGAACCGATGACATTTTCTTCCACGTAAGAGTCAGGAGAGCTATATCCAAAATAACAGTATACAGTAAAGTTCCAGGCCAACCGAATATACTTCACAATACCATACCTTTGTCCATATCTGTCCTTAACAATGAAAACCACAATAAACACTAAAAGCCCTAATCTAATGATGACAGAATCACGGAAATAATTAATTACATCGTTCCATAACATATAGATGCTTTCTGGGTTCTGTTTGTCAATAACACCGTGCTTACGAGGTGCAAGAGTGGGAAGTAAAAATATATAATAATTAGTTTCTCCGCTTATCATAGTGGTAGTTGGTATGCCAATGTAGTTTCCGGATACAGATACTGGAGGGCAATCTCTTCCAATACAAGGTATTTCATTTGCAATCTTCTGAAAGGTACCTCCCTGAACATTATCCTTGTCAAAGTTGAATTCAGTAGCAGATACTGGATCTAAATATCTTCTCAACTACAATAGTAATAAAAATGAATATGATTTAGAACTGCACCTATGATCACATGAGGAAATATCAGATTGACATTTATAACACCAAAGTACACACACATACACACACACACACACACACACACACACACACACACACACACACACACACACACACGTACACACACATGCTCACACCACATACACACACACACATGCATGCACGCGCACACACGTACACACGCACACGCACACACGCACACACCACACACACACCACACCACACACGCACGCACACACGCATGCACAAACAGGCACACACACACACACACACACACACACACACACACACACACACAC
>OZ026555.1:2132781-2177781 GCA_964020155.1 Chondrilla cf. caribensis | reverse complement strand
GCATTCTTGTTATCACAGTAGATACCGGACAAACTGCTGATGCCATTCTTATGGTAGAAGTCTATAGCAAAGGAAAGGTGGGTAGATGGACCTATAATCTGTATGTGTCAAGATGTACACACACATACACACAAACACACACACACACACACACACACACACACACACACACACACACACACACACACATACACACACACACGCACACACACATACACATACACACACACACGCACACACACACACATACACGCACACACACACACACACACACACACACACACACACACACACACACACACACACACACACACACACACACACACACACACACACACGAACACACACACGCGCACGCACACATACACACACGTACACACACACGTACACACACACACACACACACACACACACACACACACACACACACACACACACACACACATACACACACACACACACACACACACCAAAACATACAAACACAATCTGATTTTGACACTCTTGGCATGTCCCATTTCACAGTCAGACTTCCACCTGGGATCACCTCCTAATGAAAACAATATCCCATAAATCAAAAACTAAACCAAAGAAACCTTACAACACCCAATACAACATCAGATACAACACATACTTGTGGTTCCACCATCAGGCAGTTGACTGATGGCTGCTGCTCACAAGGGACCTTCCAGTAAGCCACTGCAGTGGATGTGGCAGTCTTCATTTCCACCTACAGCGGTTCATGTCATTGGAGCTCATTAGATAAGTTTAATATACTAATGATGATATTCACACGCACACACACACACACACACACACACACACACACACACACACACACACACGTACAGTAATGCAATATCTTAGGAAGGAGCTCTTCACCAACACACCTTTATACCATACGCCACCTGCTTGTCAATGTCAATGAGAGCCCATACTTTCTCTGTCAACTGCTTAGATTCCTTGGAAACATCTTCCAAACAGTACTCATTCCTACCTTCCAACTGTAAGGAACAAAGTGTGTGCATGGGACAAGTAGTAATATGTATAGCAATTACTACACTAATCAAGAATTACAAACAAGAAGGGATAACATTGCAATTTTCGGACAGTAGCTGCTACACAGTAACACTACACACCTTAGCCTTTATAGCTGCCTGATTCAGCTTGCCTCTAATGTAATGACTCTGACTGGAATGTCTGAATGTCAGAATCCCTTCAGAGTTCTACAGAAATTCACAAGCAGTGTACGTACACCAATTGAATATTACAGCTAGTATTTACATATGCACACTAGTACATGGTGCAGCTAGTACATAGACTATTTACTGTACATGTCACAGCTAGTATGGTCCAGTTGAATGTTAAAGCTAACATGTGCACCAATTACATGTTTGTACTACTATTCCACCAGTTTTGTATGGACAATATTACTGTATGCACTGTACATACTTTACAAGTGCTAGAAACATACAAAAAAATGAGAATTTTTCCTCATAATGCACAAGATGAGGATGCTATTGTGGTAAACTACATCACAATGCAATCTACGTATAAGAAAGTTACTAACACAGTGGAACCTCTTTATAAAGGACACATTGGGACCAGCTAATTTAACCACTGTAGAGAGGTTGTCCACTCTTCAGAGGTGAACGATGTATTAGCATTATAGGAGAGTCTACTTTTGGTGCCTTAGAGAGTGTCCTTTGTAGGGAGGTACTTTCTATGGCATTCGTTATTTGGAGTGTCCTTTAGTAGAGATCTAACTGTAGTACTATTACCACTAGTTCCCAACATATTACTACATACACTAGAGCACACACAAGTGCAAAGTGAACCAGAACAAATAGAGGATGCCACCTCCATGAGGAGTGCCTTACAGTAGGTTTAGAAGTCCGCCTCATGTGTGATACAGGTATAAAGGTAGTTCATAATACACAGTGATGAGCATACACCTATGCATCATACATACATACATTCACTATGCATCATACATACATACATTCACTTATGTATGTACATACATAGAATGGAGTAGCATATAGCAAGAGATTTCACTACATACAGATGCATGTGCACTCATGGACGTACATAGAACAGAGCAGAATCGTATCTCTCTCTCTTGTCAACATCATCCACAAAGCAGTAGCCCAGAATCTCCCCATCCTTGGCCCAATCCTTAGTTCTCTTCTCCGAGTTTGGGAGATTCAAGGCGGGGTTACCCTGGAAACAACCGTTGAATGGAAAACATTCAACTGCTTATAAAAGTCACATCATACAGGAAAAACATATCAGAACAGATAATATTACACTAAACAAACAGATTGTATATATATTTTATACAAGTCCAACTACATATTGTAAAGTATATTGTATATGCACATATGCACATTATACTTAGCATAGTACATGTGTCATGGTATTATTGTTGATTTAGTTTGCATTTATTCAAAATTGACCAGTACAAACTTTATTCTGTTGGATTATGTTCATGTAACGAGTAATGTTGTGTGGTCCATTCAATATTTTCGAAAGTAAATCTGGAAATTTATTCAAGTGACAATCCAGAACCGGCCTCTCTACTTTTCTGACAGTCAGAGTAGACAAGGTCAGAGAAAGTACAGCACCCTAGGTACCTTCCAATTGGTTGGAACAGGCAGAGGAAACACCGGCTGCTGATGAAGTCATAGCTACGTAGCTCAATGTTTGAATATCAACAGTGATCCAGGAGGAAGGAAATCACAGTTGGTATACAGCTACGTATATGACTGATATCCACTCATTCACTCTGGTATGCACAACAGTAGTACAGAGAGTATCAATGACACTAATTGCCAGGTTGTTCATACCTGCTCAAATCTTATAGTTGCAGACCTCCCCTGGTGGTCCTTCAAGATGGCCCTCAAGTGAAGGGGTTGAGGTAGTGAGTAGTGAGCTCGGGATCCACCAGCATGATCGGGAGCACTGCCTGCAGTAGAGGACACAGCAAGGAAGAAGCACACACAGCTATGTATATTCACCATACATGATGTAAACATGTGAGTCCAAAACTAGATGCAATACTTTTAAATTAAACTAACTATTGTATTCATCATACAGCAGTATCTCAGGACGGTCTCTTAAAACATTACATACATATACAATTGTAGCAGAAGAATTGGAGTTGTCAGGGGTAAATTTCACATTACAGCAACTATCACATACTGCCAGATTCAAACATAGACATCAATCCATGCAACATACGTGCTGGGACGATTAATCAATTAATCGATTAATCAATCGATTTTCAATTCAAATCTGATTACCAATAATAGCGCAAGCAAATCGATTAATCACAGGAAGTAATTAAGTGAGAAGAACAGGAAGCCACCCCCACCTTATTACCCAGAACCTTCACACCATGGGTTCAATTTCATACCTGAAATATGAGAAGGACTCTACGAACTTCACTTCATGTCTATAGGATGACTACTCCATCTAATAAAGTGGGAGTGGTTTTCGGTCACGCCCACTTAATTGCTTCCAGTGATTAATCAATCAGTTAATATGTACTGATAATTGATTTGAAAATTACAGCCGATTCCCAGCCCTAATACGTAGCAACCAGATATGATCAAATTGACATTGCTTCGTATATTTCCACACATAGTGATACCAACCAAGTGACATGAGAGGTAAACCTGGCCATTCTTACATGTATTATGGAGAGGTGAAGACTACTCCAATTAGTGCCCACCCATACCACATAGACCATACAGTAGTGAAACCTCCATATATTACAGTCCAACAACTCTACAATCTTATGTATATATCAAACATATCTTACTACGTACATTTAAATCGCTACAAACTATACCATACCCATCATAGTCTAACAGACACTGTTACCTAACATACATGTAATTATTTCCCAAATAATGTCATATCATCAAGGTTCCACTGTACACTGTAAACTATGACAGCATTACTAATAAAAAATGATACACATCAAACTCAAGCTCCTCAAAAGTGGGAATGGGAATCACCACACCATATTAAGAAATGAGGGAATTCGTGACTTAGAAGAGGGTACTGCACATGTCAGTAAATGCACATTTGGTAGGCGTTGTGAGGATCTGTGGTTTCAAGAGTTATCACTTATTATTGGCTGTCTACAGAAAAGAAATTTCACTACACTACAACAGACAAGACAGTAGAACCAAAATTAGTAATAAGTCAATAATAAAAATATGAGTGGGTGGTATTACTGACACCCTCACCTTTGATCCTTATTCCAAGACTGACCGTCACATTGCCGGTTGACCTCTGGTTGATGTTAAAGTTCGGTTTTGCATCCCACTGGTGTGTGCCATGGAACAGCTCAAAGCCGAGAAGAACCTCTTCACAAGCCACCCATTCCCCATCTGCAGCAATGGAGGTATGCTAATGAAAGTGAATCATAAGTACAATTTACTTACATTCAGACTTGATGTACCTGTCCTTCTAACATGAAGTATAACAAATGTACATGTTCATCTATCACACTATCATTTAAGCTTCAAAATACCCATCCTCATCAGAGGTGTCGGAAGGATTTAGAAAGTAGGGAGGCCACACTATCGTCTGAGGCTGGATGCAGATGTGGTTGTCAAACCCAAGGTCTTTGCAGGCAAAGACAGATAACACAGAAATAGCAGAGAAAACATTTTTGTTACGAGAAAAAATGGTGGCTCTATAAACGGAGGTTGAATAGATGAAAATCTGAATGTTTTGATAGTTATTCTCTCTGTCAGCACTGCCCAAGAGACAAATAATGCCATTTAGGATATAAATAGTAAGGTTTTGGATATGTAATTACTTTTCTCCATGGATTAAAATAAAAAATACTGGTGCTGTACTAAAAAGTGTGGCGTGTATGATACAACAATAGACAGGCCAACCTTTGTCCATGTAATGTCCCAAAATGTCAGTCACAGCCACCCGCTGGTCACTTGGATTCGTCACTTGGAGATCAGCTACAAACTTGTTGGTCCAATAGTCTGTAAAGGAGCAGTACAAGTACATCGGGTTTGAGACTGTTATGATGAGGAGTATATATGTAGTAAAACAGCTTATGTACACATTGACACATTTCGTACCCTAAACAATACTGCATACTGTATGTGAGTCATTTCACCCACATATCCAGATATGTACAATCAACTGTAGGAGCAGTCTCCCACAAGCTCACCATCTCTGCCAGGGTAAGTTGAGTTCACTTTAGTCTTTCCTCTCTGGACTATTTCCAGGGGGCAACTGCATGAACCAATAGTAAAGCACGAGGGAAGAGGATGAATTTTCTTATCAGTTGTTTACTTGTTTTCATGAGTGATCATTGGTTGTTTACCTTCTCACATGCATACACAGGAGCTAACTGTTGGCTTGTGTTACATCTACGTACATTGGTTGTTTACTCGCTTATATGTGTAATATGGTGCTGATAGCTTATATACATACATACATGCACAACCAGATAGCTGCTTGTTTGTTCCCATGGACATACATACGTATGTTGGTTGATTGATTTCCATACATATGAATTGGCTGTTTGCTAGAAATTAATCATACATATCATGCATATCGGCCACTTGCTTACTAAGCACTGCAGGTACGTAAGTACATACATTAATAATAATACCACTTTAACATTAAATACACACCAGTCCTCACCCGTCACTTGATTCAGATTTGTAGTCATTTCTACGATCTTTTGAATGGTCAAATCCTGAATCCAAGAATGGACCCTGCAGTGTTGCAAGATGTAGCAATTTCCAACAATATATATTTGCCCACCCTTGATGCCATGGATTTCCCCATATGTAAATCTCTGCACTAAACGGACCCAATCAACAATAATGAAATAGTAATTGGAAATTAATTGGACATATAAGCAGGAAGTTCTCAGTACAGGTGGACATATGGCACAGAAGTTCTCAGTACAGGTGGACAAAAGACACGGAAGTACTGAGTACAGATGGACAAAAGACACAGAAGTACTGGGTACAGATGGACACTGGACACAAAAGTACTCACAGTCTTCTCATCCTCTGGTAGGTCATGTTCACCTGGGTCCTACAGCACATGCAGGAAATAGAGAAGGAAGTATCAGGTACATGTGACTGTTACAGTAATAGATTGTGTTAGGTCTTAATCATACAAATCAGAATTGTGCAGATTAAGATATATGTAAATAAAACTAAAACCAACATGTACATAAACACTGATAGGGGGCAACAAATTATCCAACATATTTGGTACAAACAGAATCATACTGTGATAATCGAGCTATTATAATGGCCACTTTCACTTAGTCTATTAATATGTACATACGTATATCCAATTGGAACCTAAAAGAGTATCTTATATATTGTAGAGGCATATATTGAGTATCTACTGTAGAAGTATCAGTAACTCAGACAGGCAATCAATATACAAAACCTTAAACTACTATACAGTCATCCTCGCTACAGGAGTACCAACTAGTTTTCCTACAAAATCACACATTTGTGCCATGTAGGTTCCCACTACAATATTAGATGGCCTTACTGGTAGCTGCTCAAGATCTGAGATAACTTTAACGTCATCTCCAGTGATGGTGTCTTTGTCGCATTTCAAATTGACCCTCTTTGTAGTCATGGAAGTCAGTAAGGAAGGTTTCACACTCAGCTCAATAGCTATGTGTATCATAATAAGAACAATGAAAGCATAATTATCATACACAACAGTATACTAAGACAACAGCACAATGATCAACTGAGAAGCAATGTGAAAACCCTGTATAAAGGTGCTTGTTGAAAAGTTAAAAGTACTGTGTATTTTTGCACCATGCAAACATGTAATAACACAGGAATACAAGTAAACGCATGTGCAACATGCATACACTTAACTACAAGCACAAATACCATCACATGTATACACTCACAAACCACACACACGGACACATGCACATACGTATGCACGCACACACACGTATGCACACACACACATACACACACACACACACACACACACACACACACACACACACACACACACACACACACACACACAAACACCTTTAGGCTGTCCTCCTGACATCACAAGAGTACACTTTATGTTCCATCCTGTTTCACCAGAACGATCCAACAACACAATGGACCCATCCTATAACAAATACATACATGCACATAAGCATACGTACAAAAGGTACATACACGTATTATAATGCTGACATCCCATTGATATATAAACAAACTGTACAGTACGTGTGATATAACAAATTCAAACGAAACTGGATATTTTTACAAATGGGAAAATCCATGGTGACATTAGTTAAATGTATTCTACACTTCAGGCATACATACAGCACAAGCAGAACATGGGATACATACACATGTATAATATAGACATGTTAAAGTATGTATACTTCGTTCACAACATAGCCACACACACTGTCTGCGACGTGGGCTTCCACAGTACAGGATACATACACCAGGTACACATAGTACACCCCACTGTGTTTATCAGAGTTATTGCATGGACTGCAGATGTACCCTGATTGGAAACTTCTTCATTTCATCCACTGCAATCTCCTTCACAGCCAGCGGTGTCACCCTGTTCTCTCCAACCATCATATACACCTTGCCCTTCTCGGTCAGACCAGTCTGTCACAAATACAACAGCAGAACATAATAATATTTCCACTTGCTTGTGGTTAACATGTGATGCATTTTATGTACATGTATGCATACAGTATACTGATGTCATGCCCAAAGCACTAGAATAGAATGCACATGTATAGTTGTGGTGTTTCGGATTATGCATTCATGCATGCTAAGAGGTGATTTGGCTGCATTGATCAACTTTTGCAGGGCAATCAAGTGAGTGGGTGCCAGTATGATCCATAAGTGTCCCCTTGCCCTCATAAAGTTCATTAAGGGATGTTTCCAATAACAACAATGGAAAATGGTCGATTAATTACTAAATTGTCCCTTAAAATACATGTACTACCACCACCACGGATTATCTTTGTTGTTATGGCACAGAATAGCTTTTTACAATGCAAATTAACATCCTCAACACTCAATAACCAATACAGGCACTGCAGAGGCTATGCAAAACTTCTGTCCGATATTGTTGTTAAAAAATACTTATTATATTGTCGAGGGTCTGCGCGAACGCAGTCCCCCACTACCAAAAATTACACACCCGAGTTCCCCACGTTTGGGGGAATCGCAGGCTTCAACCATCCGTAGTGCAATGGAATAGCCTCCACCTGGGCCACCTGCCTTGATGATCACAGGGGACCTGTGCCAGGTAAGTTAACCTTACTGAGAACATCACCTGAATAACAGATACAGCTGAATACAACACTTGTGGTTTCACAGAATCATTACTACTGGGCAATTATGTCCATGGGTATCTATCAATAGGTGGTTAGACAGAGGAAAAAGGTGTTCCCTTGCTCTCTCAAATTAAGTTGGGGTGACATTCACAATAAAAATGCAATAGAAAATGGCCGATAAATTACTAAACTGCATCCCACTTTAGATATAATGATGTCCCATCACTGCTGAAATAATTTCACTTGCTATGGAAGAGGAAAACATTGAAATTTCCATTAATCTACTTCACCTAATATAGACACTGGAAAAGCTATGCAAAGCATTTAGATTCAGAATATGAGCACTATTTCTCAGTTTAATGTCGAGGGTCTGCGCGAACGCAGTTCCTCACTACCAAAAATTACACACCCGAGTTCCCCACGACTGGAGGAATCGCAGGCTTCAACCATCCGTAGTGCAATGGAATAGCCTCCACCTGGGCCACCTGCCTTGATGATCACAGGGGACCTGTGCCAGGTAAGTTAACCTTACTGAGAACATCAGCTGGATAACAGATACAGCTGAATACAACACTTGTGGTTTGCATATTCACAGTCAGAATATGTGCATTATAAAAGTGCCTAAATTAGTTTTAAGAATTAGAGAAGTGTTAGCACTGACAAGTTATCAAGAAACCAGTTGGTGATCAAAATTCCGACATGCAGGGCTGTGACAGTTAAGTTGGAAAAACACTGGCACACTTTAGATTACAGACCCCTTCTCCCATCTAGTTGTCTATGCATTCATCACACTAGATAAACCAATAGGTCTGAGAAACATGCCATTGTATGATCTCAATATTTAATTTTACCACTCAAACATTAAATGGATACATGAGAGCACCAAAGGTACTGATGCCTCGGTTCACAGTTTATCCAGCAGTATAGACCACAGCTATAATGCACAACAGCTATATATTTAGAGTTTACAGGGGCCTGGCCCACTTGTATCAGGTATCGGGGTATCGGGTATTATTATTTAATGTGGAGAACCGTTAGCCATAGGCTATTTAAGTGGCACCCAGAAAATACTGTACTAATATCAGCAAAGTGTTCCTAGATGGGAAATCGCCAAGATTCACCCAGAGAAACAGAGCTGGTATGCATTAAAAAATGAAGAACTGCAAAATAATCCGTACAAGCACACTTGACTTGTGACGTATAACGCTAGTCGAATATCAATGACCAGACTAACCTTACTCACAGAGCACTTTCAAAAGCTACTTCCGGTTTCTCAAGATGTGCTCAACAATATGGCGTGATGGACGGAAAACACATTCGAGGTGAACAAAGCTATATCTTGAGAACGAAGCTTTATTTTCCAAATCCACAAATGTAAATTCAAGAACACATGGCGAGAAGCCTATAAAGCCTCTTAGTTGCATTTTCATTTTAGCCATTGAACAGTTATACTAGTAATATACACGGACAGACGGACAGATGGATACACACACAAACACACTATCATATGCTACTCTGCTCATGCGCAGACCGAGGCATAATAATGTCTGGCAACAACTGGACCATTTACTCGGATGCAAGATTTATCATGGAAGTAAGAACACTCTGCACTCAAGGATGTACTCATGTCCCCACAGACCAACTAGACAAGCTCAATTCCCTTGTGGATCATGAGATGATAAGGCTTGGTGGCCTGGCTTGCTAGACTATCCCACACAACACCTGCTATGACCCTCCCACCAGGCACCGAGGACAAGGATAGGGGAGGGACGGTCTAGCAGCAATAGAGATTAATTCGCACCTTGGCAGCATCAATAAGATGATAGCTAACATTTACACATCGCAGTAAGGGCATTATTAACACCTTTGTAGTAAAGCTGAGATATTGTGTAGTCTCATCTAATTAGTGAATATTTACACAACTGATCTCTATTGCCGCTAGACTGCCATTCTCATGGAGGGAACTTAGAAAGATGGTTACAGCAGGACATAACAACCCAACACCCAGAATCTCATGGCAAGGATTGTAAGGGATGATCTAGAGACTCTAGCAATTGGATAAAACCTTCAAATTATCATCAACACCAAAGCCTCAGGTAACTATCAACATGCTCAAGTGATACTTTTTTGATGATGTTGGGAGAAAGAAGACTTCAAAATTGTTAACAAATTTTTGAAATGTCTCCTTTATGTCAAACATTACATACATATTACTGTATATGTAATATAATAGTCACTGTTTGGCACATATCCCTTGGTCACCATGGTTGATCACACGTGAATTCTGTCGGGAGAGTTCTCTTCACATAAACATACAAGATAGTGCTGGGCGATACTATCGATACCATCGATAGCATATACTGAGGGCGACTATTGGCAGTATCGCCTATATAGAATACTTTTAGGGATGTATATACGGTGCACGTTGTAAAGGTAAAATGGCTGCCAGCGAGAAACTTCGTAAATACAATCTGTCGCCTCTTCCTGGTGCTCCCAGCAAAGTATGGAAACATTTTGGGTTTGAAAATGAGGATGGGAAGCTCATTGAAAGCCACGAGGTAAACGCCGAAAAGTAGCGGAATAGATACGGAAATGCGCTGCATACGCATAAATATACGTAAGATAACTAAGAAAATATGCACTGCGTATGCCTCTCAGTTACACATGCACATACTGCTCTGCAAAGCAGCCCACCATCGATTAATACTGTAGCTTGTTGTTGTGTCACAGGTCTTAGCTGCTTTGTGTTTTCATTATCTGTGTAACTTGCTTCTTTCTGTTTCTTTTTGCTTATGCTATTAGTATAACTTGCAGTGTAATGTCAATTCAATGTAAGTGTCACTTTGATTCCCAATAATTTAAATTCTACCAATACATCGGGTATATCGTGATACTCTCCTAAGGTATCGTGATATGCAGAATAAGTCATTATTGCCCAGCACTAATATAAGATTGTACAAGTTCATTGCAAACCACCTCAATTTATGTAGGCTGTCATGCTGTATCATATCCCATAACAAGGTTATACGTACAAGGTCGTACAAGGTCGTACAAGGTTGTACAAGGTCGTACAAGGTTGTACAATCTTGTCATTCACTTCAAAAGGAATGACTGTAGTAGTTCGAACAACAGCCTTGGTGCAATTCACAGTTAGATCAGTCATGGTGCACAACAGAACAAAATACAAGTCACATCATACATTGAGCAGTGTATAAAGTACACAGAATAAGACTATCCCACCACATTCAGTGTCTGAACACACATAGTAGCAGCATGTACGGCATTACAGCATTGCCTGATATACGTACACTACAGAGTACAGGAATACACTGCTCACCTCTGCCCAGAGATAGCAATCAGAGACAGGGTCCAGAGCTTCGACCAGCAACCACAATTCTTTGGCATTCTGTGCCTGCATACAGAATAGAGAGATACCTGGCATCCAACACTGCATGGAGCTACACAGAATGGGGCAGTGTTGTACTTCATAGTAGATCCTCCTTTCATGCCATAATGTCTGGATTGGCAACCCAAGTACACTGTACAGTACTTCCTTATTATGATGCCTGTGGCACTATGGTATAGTATATATGGGCTAATTTTCATTGGGATCTTATTTTGGCAGATTTTGTGAATGATTTTAGATTACCAACATTAGATCCGGAATACTTTTCCTACAAGAAGACAGCTGTAGGCATGCATCCATTTGCAAAAAATGTAAAATGCTATCTGGTTGTCAATTTATGAAATATACATCCCACAAAAATTAGCTTGCACATAAAGGCAGTCTGGACTTATTCCATTCTGGCACTGTAGAATGGGAGTCAGACCTGATCCCAGGATACTGTTCTGTTGTGATTTTTACAACATATTGATGTATGGGCATGTCCCTCAGAAGAGAAACTCAAACTTTGAGCTGTGTGGGGACATGACATTGTCAAGCATATGTCACTACAACCCCAATGCCTGTGACTTGGTCAAAACGTAAGTGTGTCTACATAATATCATTTGGAATAATTGAACCTTATCATTGTGTGGGGCATAACGTGAGATTGTAATACAGAAATACATTCACCATCACTTTCACTGCACACAGCAAAGGAACATTACCTACATCCTACATCATTAAACAAGAACATATTTACTTTCAGAAAATCCACCCACATGCACAGTACATACAGTATACACGACACTCTTTAAATTACTCACTAAAACATCTCAATATATGTACATCACACAAACATACAAGGTATTATACATGACAGATACCATAATTCACATAGTTAGACAACCCTGGTAAAAAAGTACTCATTGTAAATCTACATGTAGTATGTCCTTTCAAAGCCATCCATAAGATGGGAAGGAGCTTCGGTATAGTTAGGAGAGATACAGAAGCATACGCACATAGTTATACGGAACCCAATACTCCATAATTTCCCACATACTCTGCTACAAGTGTAAAAAAATATTGATCGGTGTGATGATAGATGTAATATCCATGCAATTGCAAGTATACCACAGTATGGTATAGGAATGTCACAATGACACCTTGTGCAATGAAGTGCCATTGGCGCATAGTCAAATACTGCGATCAACCAGTATTGTAAGACAGTATGTATCACAACACAAGTTGTAGGCTGCACATAGTGTGCTCCTTCAGCTGAAAACCTCTGCAATGTCACAAGTTTCCCTACATAAATACCCACCTCCGCTGCGTACATCACATGAATGGCATTGTACTAACCACTCCACTCATGTACTTGTAGTAGGCGGAGTAGGAGTACTCCGTGTGGTGATCGCTCTTGTGTTTCCCCTTGGTGCACCCCGTCAGCGTCAGAGCCGCCTCGTAGTTGCTGTGGTTAGCATTGCAACATTTGTAGGTATAACGGTGAAATCCCGTCATCTTCTGCGTGTGGTATTTGCAGGACCCGTCCCCGTTCTCCGACTCCTTGTATTCTAGTGCACACTGCACGCAAGTGAGAATAGGCTCCGGTCCTTTTGGTTTCGAGCTTCCAGAAACATCAATGTTGTCCAATTTGCTCTCGATAGCCTGAAGTGAGGTTAACGCGAACTCAAGATTACATTTTGTAGTTGAAACAGGTATCCTGCTAAAAAGTTAACTCACCTCCAAACGTTGAAGTATTTGAAGTTGATTGTTCACTATTTCCTTCAGTCGAGTGTCGATGTCCGCCATGTTTTCCGGTCACAGCACTGGGGTCTGTCATGCGAAAAGTGGTCCCCACCCAGAGTGGTCCCCCGGACTTTTTTCGGCACCATATTTGGTCTCCCATATACCATCGAAAATGGTTAGGGTTAGGATTTGGGTTAGAATTAAGGTTAGGGATAGGGTTTAGGGTTAGGGATAGGGTTTAGGGTTTGGGTTAGGTTTAGGCACAAGCGGACCATTTAGGACGTCGGAAACCTGTCCGCACGGACTGGTTTTGCCGCTATTTCCGGTCCCCGGGGACTGTTTTTGGCAGCGGACCATATTATTTTTCGTGACGCACATCTATTACACGATGGTGTAATGATAGTTTGGGACAATTTCTTGCTTACATAAGAATCATCCTCAGTATTAATTTTGGTAGTGAACGAATTTTCAATGAAAAACTTTACAAAATTCAAGCCCACTTTCTGTTTGAAAATGTCAAAATTGTGCATGTAGGTGGAAGACATATTATATTTAAAGTGTTTATGGGCAATGTCTATACTTAACTCATTATGAAGTACAGATCTCGGTAGCAGTCTGGAATTATATGAAAATTCACTATGAGAGGTAATCACAGTTTATCCCAGGCCGGTAGAGTCAAAGTCTACTATGATTTACTGTGATATACTTTAGGATAAAGAGATGAGTGTATGTATTATAATATTATAATACTAAGGTGGAGCATGAGTTAGTGGTGTTGATATCATTGTCGAGGGTCTGCGCGAACGCAGTCCCCCACTACCAAAAATTACACACCCGAGTTCCCCACGTTTGGGGGAATCGCAAGCTTCAACCATCCGTAGTGCAATGGAATAGCCTCCACCTGGGCCACCTGCCTTGATGATCACAGGGGACCTGTGCCAGGTAAGTTAACCTTACTGAGAACATCAGCTGGATAACAGATACAGCTGAATACAACACTTGTGGTTTGCATATTCATAGTCAGAAAATGTGCATTAAATAATATATAATATTATAATATGTAATGTATAATATGCTTTGATTAACTTTCAAGCTGGTTCTCCAGTACTTCTTTCAGGGGTGATGTCAGCCATGTTTCCAGTTACAATTCTATAAGTCATTTCATCAAAACACAATAAGAGTATAATGTAAAATTATTATATTACGTACAACATACTTATACATAATATTATGATATAATTATAGATCTATTTGTTCCACTTGTTCGAAGAGTGTGGTGACCATAGTATGCAATTGTGTGCATGTCTTGCCAAGTGATCATGATTGGTAAAGCCATATTATTATGATATGTATTAAGTAACACATAGTTAACATGTGCGCATTAATGCATATGGATGCACTCAATGGTCCATATCATGTGTGTTATGGATGCACTATAGTACATATCAATTATGTGTACTTCTATTACAATGTTACGACCTTATCATTCTACAAAGGTTGTGAACAACTATAATATTCTTATATTACAGAATAACAATCACCACACATATTTGAAGTAAATTATGGTTAATAATAGCTGGTATAGTAAAAAGTCAAATGACTATTTTTGGGAAGAGTAATTTGAGTGAGATAATTGATAAGTGCTAAACTCCCTCCAGCCACGGGTGTCCAAGGCAGTCGGCTGCAGTGTACCGTCTTTGAGGGTGGAATTCCAGCATTGGCTTCGGGAAGGAGGCAAAGAGGTCTGCTTTTTCCGACTCCCAATTGTATTTCTCCTACAAAACCTCTTTGAGACCCCTGGTTACCAAGAGGGAGAGAGAGATGGATACTGATAACATATGTGAGGTATGTTAGTGCATGAATACACGGTACAATATACAGCTATGTAGCAATATATACTCAATGTACAGCTCTATACATGTCATGGTACAATGTTACTACAATTGTGTACAACTCTTGTACATGCTATGGTGCAATGTATCTACACATGTATACAGCACTGTACAAACACAAGTAGTTTGAAATCTTACCAAAAACGAAGCTGCTGAATGTGCTTCAGTTCACCTGTGGAATGTATGCAAAATAGAATAATTCACAACCACAAACAAGGTGTACAGAAACAAGCATAGGCCTAAGACTATATGTAGGATTGGTACAGTGTCCGACATACAAACTGGTTGAATTGTCAGCCAACAGGGACGATGACCCTTATGTCACAGTTTGCATCTAAGAAACATCCTCCATGGAAATGATAACTTCCATAATGGTGGAAATGGTATATTTCAAGTACAGCATAATACACTCTCGTTTGAAATCTCACTTGAATAGAACGGAACTGTTACAGTGTGTGTAAATACTTACAGGAAACCAGCACAGTACACATTCTTCAAATATTATTCTGCACATACGTACGTACATACATACTGAAGATCACACACACACACTAAATCATACTCAGTGTTCTGTGAGTACTTACCTTTTCTAGTGAAGAATTCCCTAACATACTGTCCTTTGATGAGGTTCTTTGGAATGTTCCCAAGTAACTCAATAATGTGAGCAATGTGATCTGAGAGGAGAGCATGACGTACAGGGTGAACAACAGTACATACGGCTCTGGGGGAGGTGCTGTACTACGTAGCTTTATCAGCCAGCAGTGTTAGATGGAGAGTGTATTAAAAGTACAGCCAGGTGTGAGGGGTTATAAATGTACTCTATGTACAGTTGAAATATTGGACTGTAACAATATTGGACACACATACACAGTATGATGTGCGATGTACAGTGAGTACGTACGCATGTTGGATGTACAGTCAGGATGTACATATGATGTACAGTTGAGGTACTAGATGTACAGTTATACAGTTGGTTGTGAACCACACAGGTTGTTGCAAACTACAGTTTGTTGCAGATCACACATACAAACACAAACACACACACACACACACACACACACACACACACACACACACACACACACACACACACACACACACACACACACAAACACACACACACACACACACACACACACGCACACACGCACACACGCACACACGCACGCATGCAAACACACACATGTACGTATATACCTTCATCTCTAGAATAGTCTCTACCATCTTTTGGCTCAAATAAATAATCTCCAGTTGCAAGTTCAAAGACCTGCACAATCAAAGAGTTTGATACAACTCACAAGACCTTTCACCCTCAAAAACCCATAACCCAGTGTCTGTACAGATATGCATGGCAATAGAGGAACTTTCTATCATGAAATACATGTACAGCTCATAGGTGTCAACTAGCCAGGTCTACAATGAGGAACAGTGTGTACACAGAAATAGGGATTCTGAGGAGAAAAGATGGACATCCTCAAAATTGAACACTAAAATACGTATATACCCTCCCATGGTCTCAATAGCCTCAATTTGCATTAAAGTATTGAAAATAGAGATACCTAATTCCTCCATAATAGGGAAATCTTGTGTATAACCATTACCAGCACCTATGTCTCACAGGACATCTACCCTGGCAACTCCACCCTCGGTACTGGTTGACTGTAGGTACATACCATGCATGCTAAGCTCCAGATATCAGCAGGAGGCCCGTACTCGGCCCCCAGGATGACCTCCAGGCACCTGTACTGCCTGGTCTGGATCTGATCTGTGAAGTGGTGGTCTATCCAACAGGCATTGCCCAAATCTGCAATCTTCACATCGATGGGTCCACCCAGAGCTCCCCACTTGTCATCTGTAACAAGAAGCATCATTAAAAGTAGTACATTAACGATGAGTAAATTTGTACATATGTGTGTACAATGTTAGCTACGTAATATATAACCACAATACTGTACTCTGAGATCATTGAACACAATCACTGTGATTGCCATAGCTGCATCACAAGTACTGATGAAACACTACCAGTCTATGCATCACTTGTTTCTCCCTGGACTGTAAAACATAGTATTGAGTTACAACTACGAATACCATTGAAACAGCCAGTTTCGAATCATTTTGTATAATTTTTTAACCAATTAATCCTGTCACTTACTAACATGTAATGTTATTCATCTGTATACAAACTATGCATTGGTGGCTCGTTAGGAAGACATTGATGCATGAGCTCTTGAAATCTTAGACAGGACAGGCATGTGGTGCTTACAGTATACAGCATCACCCAAATTAGGTGATTTTATTGTTTACATAACTTTAAAACCGCAAGTTATTGGCTTCCGCACGCAATTAATGCTGACATGTCCTACCCGCGTTTATACGGATATTTTTGTCACACGCAAGTCACAAGTTGAGACAACCTGCTAATACATCATTAAAATCGTATATTGGCCTTGTAGATCCTGACATGGCTTCTGAAGTAGTGTGACAAAGCAGTACCACCACTGTAGTCCTAGCACATAGTGGTATGGTCTAAGTCCAAGTGCACACCAGTGTTAGCTCCACTGTAGTCTGAACACACACTGGTGTCTACAGTATATACAGTGGCTGTTGCCCTGGGCCAGTGTCCCCCAAATATATAGTAATTTAAAATCGGGCAGTTTAGGCGGTTACAATTATATACACAAACCTCTATTAATAATAATATTATCTTGTATACTTTGCTTTTTATTTCACGTGCCTGCCTATCTTATTATATCTGTGTACCATGCATGATACACATTACAAAAATTTGAATATGTACAAATTATAATCATATCATTTTTCAAATAAGCAGCACAGTGTATATACTACTTTTAATTCTAATGTCAGCCTATTAGTCTCTAATTCTCTGAACTATCCATCCAATGGATTAAGCTTTAACAGTAAACCTGCACATTCCCCAGTGTCTGTCCCTCCAATAACCGGTATTCCAACCAGTAAGCCATGATGGGCGATATCTAGCCTCGTATACACCTGGCGTCTTGGGAGCCTGAAGGAAGTAGCACAACAAAAGGCCAGAATCACTAGTGCTGTCTAAGTACACACTACTGTAGTTTGAGCACACACTGGTGTAGTCTTATTACACACTCACTGGTGTAGTCTCAGCACATGTTGGTGTAGTGTGAAGTCAGAGTACAAATCACCTTGATAGTAGAGCTACCACTGGTCACAGCATTCTTGTTATCACAGTAGATATCGGACAAACTGCTGATGCCATTCTTATGGTAGAAGTCTATAGCAAAGGAAAGGTGGGTAGATGGATCTATGTTATTCTGTATGTGTCAAGATGTACACTGAACACACAATCCACATAGATATACATACAGAAAAAATTTGTTAGACACATGAGAAAACACACATGCACGCATACACACACACACACACACACACACACACACACACACACACACACACACACACACACACACACACACACACATACACACATGCACGCACGCATGCACATACACACACCAAAACATACAAACATGATCTGATTTTGACACTCTTGGCATGTCCCATTTCACAGTCAGACTACCTCCTGGGATCACCTCCTAATGAAAACAATATCCCATAAAACAAAAACTAAACTAAAGAAACCTTACAACATCCAACACAACATCAGATACAACACATACCTGTGGTTCCACCATCAGGCAGTTGACTGATGGCTGCTGCTCACAAGGAACCTTCCAGTAAGACACCGCAGTGGATGTGGCAGTCTTCATTTCCACCTACAGCGGTTAAGTCATTGGAGCTCATTAGATAAGTTATATGTACAAATGATGATAATAACATTCTCACTTTCACACACGTACGCACACATGCACACACACACACACACACACACACACACACACACACACACACACACACACACACACACACACACACACACACACACACAGTACATGTAATGCAATATCTTAGGAAGGAGCTCTTCACCAGCACACCTTTATACCATATGCCACCTGCTTGTCAATGTCAATGAGAGCCCATACTTTCTCTGTCAACTCCTCAGATTCTTTGCAAACATCTTCCAAACAGTACTCATTCCTACCTTCCAACTGTAAGGAACATGGTGTGTGCATGGGATAAGTGATAATATTGTAATCACTACACTAATCAAGAATTACAAACAAGCAGGGATTACATTGCAATTTTTGGACAGTAGCTGCTACACAAAAACACTACACACCTTAGCCTTTATAGCTGCCTGATTCAGCTTGCCTCTAATGTAATGACTCTCATAGGAATAACTCTGACTGGAATGTCTGAATGTCAGAATCCCTTCAGAGTTCTACAGAAATTCACAAGCAGTGTACGCACACCAATTGCATATTACAGCTAGTATTTACATATGCACACTAGTACATGGTGCAGCTAGTACATAGACTATTTACTGTACATGTCACAGCTAGTATGGTCCAGTTGAATGTTAAAGCTAACATGTGCACCAATTACATGTTAGTACTACTATTCCACCAGTTTCATATGGACAATATTACCGTATGCACTGTACATACTATACAAGTGCTAGAAACATACAAAAAATGAAAAGAAAATTCTTGCTTATGTATAATGCACAAGATGAGGATGCTATTGTGGTAAATTACATCGCAATACAATCTATGACAAGGTTACTGTAGTACTATTACCACTAGTTCCCAACATATTACTACACACACTAGAGCACACACAAGTGCAAAGTGAACCAGAACAAATAGAGGATGCCACCTCATACAGTAGGTCAAGAAAACTTCCTCATGTGTGATACAGGTATAAAGGTGCGTAGTTCATAATACATAATGAGTAACTAACTTAGTATACACCTACGTATGTACTGTATATATATACATACATTCACTTATATATGTACATCTATATTAGAATAAAACAGCATTATATAGCAAGGGATGTCAATACACACGGATGTATGTGCACTCATGGACGTACATAGAACAGAGCAGAATCATATCTCTCTCTCTTGTCAACATCGTCCACAAAGCAGTAGCCCAGTATCTCCCCATCCTTGGCCCAATCCTTAGTTCTCTTCTCCAAGTTTGGGAGATTCAAGGTGGGGTTACCCTGGAAACAACCGTTGAATGGAAAACATTCAACTGCTTATAAAAGTCACATCATACAGGAAAAACATATCACAACAGATAATATTACACTAAACAAACAGATTGTATATATATTTTATACAAGTCCAACTACATATCGTAAAGTATATTGTATATGTACATATGCACATTATACTTAGCATAGTACATGTGTCATGGTATCATTGTTGATTTAGTTTGCATTTATTCAAAATTGACCAGTGCAAACTTTATTCTGTTTGTTTATGTAACGAGTAATGTTGGGTGGTCCATTTCAAAAGAAGCCTGCACAAGTAAATCCGGAATATCAGCAGAATACAAGGCAGAGGGTTGGATTCCCACTTGATGTCTGATATCTACTCATTAATTTTATTCTTGTATGTATGCATAACAGTCCTACAGATATACTCAGAGACGTACATAGAACACATGTAGATTAGGTTCCAGGAGGAAAGAAATCACAGTTGGTATACAGCTCAGGGATCTTATTTAATCTGGGGAGGCCAATAGCCAGGGGGTACTATTAAGGCACCCTGTAAAACACAGCTATACGACTGATATCCACTCATTCACTCTGGTATGCACAACAGTAGTACAGAGAGTCGGGTTGTTCATAACTGCTCAAATCTTATAGCCACAGACCTCCCCTGGTGGTCCTTCAAGATGGCCCTCAAGTGAAGGGGTTGAGGTAGTGAGTAGTGAGCTCGGGATCCACCAGCATGATCGGGAGTACTGCCTGCAGTAGAGGACACAGCATGGAAGAAGCACACACAGCTATCTATATTCACTATACATGATGTAAACATGTCAGCCCAAAACTGAATACAATTCTTTTAAATCAAACTAACTATTGTATTCATCATACGGCAGTATCTCAGGACAGTCTTTTAAAACATTACATACATATACAATTGTAGCAGAAGAATTGGAGTTGTCAGGGGTAAATTTCACATTACAGCAATTATCACATACTGCTAGATTCAAACATAGATATCAATCCATGCAACATAGCAGCCAAATGTGATCAAAATTGACATTGCTTCGTATATTTCCACACATAGTGATACCAACCAAGTGACATGAGCAGTACACCCATCATTACATGTATTATGGAGAGGTACAGACTACTCTAAGTAGTGCCCACACATACCAAATAGACCATACAGTAGTGAAACCTTCGTATATTACAGTCCAACAACTCTACAATCCAACCTTACATATATATCAAACATATCTTACCACGTTCTGAGACACACTTCAATCACCACAAACTATACCATACCCTTCATAGTCTAACAGACACTGTTATCTAACATACATGTAATTAATTCCCAAATAATGTCATATCCTCAAGGTTCCACTGTATACAGTAAACTATGACAGTATCACTAATGGAAAAAGATACAAATCCAACTCAATTAAGCTCCTCAAATGTGGGAATGGGAATCACCACACCACATTAGACAATGAGGGAATTGGTGACTTAGAAGAGGGTTCAGTACATGTCAGTAAATGTACATTTGATAGGTGTTATTGGTTGCCTACAGGTAAGAAATTTCACTACACTACAATAGACGAGACAGTAGAACCAAAATTAGTAATAAGTCAATAATAAGAGTATGAGTAGGTGGTACTACTTACACCCTCACCTTTGATCCTTATTCCAAGACTGACCGTCACATTGCCGGTTGACCTCTGGTTGATGTTGAAGTTCGGCTTTGCATCCCACTGGTGTGTGCCATGGAACAGCTCAAAGCCGAGAAGAACCTCTTCACAAGCCACCCATTCCCCATCTGCAGCAATGGAGGTATGCTACTGAAAGTGAATCATAAGTACAAGTTACTTACATTCGGACTTGATGTACCTGTCCTTCTAGCATGAAGTACAACAAATGTACATGTTCATCTATCACACTACCACTTAAACTTTAAATACCCATCCTCATTGTACTAAACATAGAACATTGCAACACCACAGTGAACTGGATCAGACACCATTCTAGAAACACAGGACAATTTCACACCATCCAAACCAAGAATTTGAACGTTATTACCACCAACAAGTCTCTAGTGTGGCGTGCATGATACAACAATAGACAGGCCAACCTTTGTCCATGTAATGTCCCAAAATGTCAGTCACAGCCACTCGCTTGTCACTTGGATTCGTCACTTGGAGATCAGCTACAAACTTGTTGGTCCAATAGTCTGTAAAGGAGCAGTATGAGTACATCGGGTTTGAGATCGTTATGATGAGGAGTACAGATGTTGTTGGGAAATGCGTTTGGATTGAGGAGGGTTCAGAAACAGTCTGGTGAAGAGAGTTCCAAACGGCTTTTCCCAACAACAGTTGGAAACATCACAGTCCAAAATCCCTATTCAAGTACAGATGTAGTATAACAGCTTCAACAAAAGAACAGGATCAGTGACTGTGTACATACGTATGTGGGCATGGACTAGTGCCAATTGCTATAACAATATGCATAGTATGCACAGTACTTTCATGCAACATGGATAAATCAGGATGACCATTGGTAAATGAGATGTATCGAACAAGGCTGTTGTATGAAGGACATATACCACACACAACAGCACAAGCACATACAATACAAGGTACACTTATGTACATATTGACACATTTCGTACCCTAAACAACACCACATACTGTATGTGAGTCATTTCACCCACATACGTACAATCAACTGTAGGAGCAGTCTCCCAAGCTCACCATCTCTGTCAGGGTCAGTTGATTTGACTTTAGTGTTTCCTCTCTGGACTATTTCCAGGGGGCAACTGCATGAACCAATAGTAAAGCACGAGGGAAGAGGATGAATTTTCTTATCAGTTGTTTACTTGTTTTCATGAGTGATTATTGGTTGTTTACCTTCTCACATGCATATATACACAGGAGCTAACTGTTGGCTTGTGTTACATCTACGTACATTGGCTGTTTACTTGTTTATGTGTGTAATATGGTGGTTGTTTGCTTGTTTAGATATATTACCAGGAAGCTGTTAGTTTATAAACATACATACATGCATAACCAGATGGCTCCTTGCTTGTTCACATGGACGTACATATGTTGCATGGTTGATTGATTATCACACATAAGAATTGGCTGTTTGCTAGTGTATGTATGATGTACATACATTTACATACCATCTATTTGGGCCACTTGCTTACTAAGCACTGCAGGTACGTACGTATGTATGCATATACTGTACATTAGCCATCAAATATACACCAGTCCTCACCCGTCACTTGATTCAGATTTGTAGTCATTTTTACGATCCTTTGAATGATCAAATCCTGAATCCAAGAATGGACCCTGCAGTGTTGCAAGAAGATGTAACAATTTCTAACAATATATATTTGCCCGCCCTTTTTATACATAAACTAATGTTATCTGCTGTTGCCATGGATTTCCCCATATTTAAATCTCAGCACTAGACACAGACCCAGACAGGTGGACATGAGAGCAGGAGGTACTGAGTGCAGGTGGACATGAGAGCAGGAAGTACTGAGTACAGATGGACATGAGAGCAGGAAGTACTGAGTACAGATGGACATGAGAGCAGGAAGTACTGAGTACAGATGGACATGAGAGCAGGAAGTACTGAGTACAGATGGACATGAGAGCAGGAAGTACTGAGTACAGGTGGACATGTGAGCAGGAAGTACTGAGTACAGATGGACATGTGAGCAGGAAGTACTTAGTACAGGTGGACATAAGAAAAGGAAGTACTGAGTACAGATGGACATGAGAGCAGGAAGTACTGAGTACAGGTGGACATGTGAGCAGGAAATACTGAGTACAGATGGACATGTGAGCAGGAAGTACTTAGTACAGGTGGACATAAGAAAAGGAAGTACTGAGTACAGGTGGACATGTGAGCAGGAAGTACTGAGTACAGATGGACATGTGAGCAGGAAGTACTTAGTACAGGTGGACATAAGAAAAGGAAGTACTGAGTACAGATGGACATGAGAGCAGGAAGTACTGAGTACAGGTGGACATGTGAGCAGGAAGTACTGAGTACAGGTGGACATAAGACAAGGAAGTACTGGGTACAGATGGACACTGGACACAGAAGTACTCACACTCTTCTCATCCTCTGGCAGGTCATGTTCACGTGGGTCCTACAGCACATGCAGGAAATAGAGATGGAAGTATCAGGTACATGTGACTGTTACAGTAATTGATTGTGTTAGGTCTTAATCATACAAATTAGAATTGTGCAGACTAGGATATATGTAAATGACAACTGAGACAAACATGTACATAAACACTGGTAGGGGACAACAAATTTTATGACATATTTCATACAAACAGAATCATACTGTGATAATCGAGCTATTATAATGGCCACTTTCACTTAGTTTATTGATATGTACATACGCATATTCAATTGGAATCTAAAAGAGTATCTTATATATTGTAGAGGCATGTATTGAGTATCTACTGTAGAAGTATCAGGAACTCAGACAGGCAATCAATATACAAAACCTTAAACTACAATACAGTCATCCTCGCTACAGTCATCCTTGCTACAGTCATCCTTGCTACAGTCATCCTCGCTACAGTCATCCTCGCTACAGTCATCCTCGCTACAGTCATCCTCACTACAGTCATCCTCACTACAGGAGTACCAACTAGTTTTCCTACAAAATCACACATTTGTACCACGTAGCTTCCCACTACAATATCAGATGATCATCCTCGCTATAGTCATCCTCGCTACAGTCCTCCTCGCTACAGTCATTCTCGCTACAGTCACCCTCACTACAGGAGTACCAACTAGTTTTCCTACAAAATCACACATACGTATGTGCCACGTAGGTTCCCACTACAATATCAGAAGGCCTTACTGGTAGCTGCTCAAGATCTGAGATAACTTCAACATCATCTCCAGTGATGGTGTCTTTGTCGCATTTCAAATTGACCCTCTTTGTAGTCGTGGAAGTCAGCAAGGAAGGTTTCACACTCAGCTCGATAGCTATGCATATCAAAATGAAAGAATAGAAAGCATAATTATCATACATAACAGTATACAACAGCACAATGATCAACTGAGAAGCAATCTGAAAACCATGTATGAAGGTGCTTGTTGAAAGGTTAAAAGTACTGTGTATTTTTGCACCATGTAAACATGCAATTACACAGGAATACAAGTAAACGCATGTGCAACATACATACACTTAACTACAAGCACAAATAACATACACACACACACACACACACACACACACACACACACACACACACACACGAACACACACACGAATGCACACACACACACACACACACACACACACACACACACACACACACACACACACACACACACACACGAATGCACACACACACACACACACACACACACACACACACACACACACACACACACACACACTCACACACGCACACACACACACACACACACACACACACACATACACACACACACACACACGAACACACACACGAATGCACACACACACACACACACACACACACACACACACACACACACACACACACACACACACACACAAACACACACACACACACACACACACACACACACACAAACACACACACACACACACACACACACACACACACA
The DNA here is from genome assembly GCA_964020155.1 of Chondrilla cf. caribensis. Classification (NCBI taxonomy): domain Eukaryota; kingdom Metazoa; phylum Porifera; class Demospongiae; order Chondrillida; family Chondrillidae; genus Chondrilla; species Chondrilla cf. caribensis. Next base: position 2,151,653 of record OZ026555.1, on the reverse strand, counting down.
CACACACACACACACACACACACAACACACACACACACACACACACACACACACACACACACACACACACACACACACACACACACACAAACAAACACCTTTAGGTTGTCCTCCTGACATCACAAGAGTACACCTGATGTTCCATCCTGTTTCACCAGAACGATCCAACAACACAATGGACCCATCCTATAACAAATATGTACATGCACATAAGCATACATATAATGCTGACATCCCATTGATATGTAAACAAACTGTACAGTACGTGTGATATAACAAATTCAAACATCACTGGTATGTACATATCTCCTATAACACCATGGTATCTGTAATAAATGCAGCAAAGATACCCCAACTTCATATCCATTACCATGATCAATAACTGCATAGATCTAATAATAAGATGTACACTCAAGTACATGTATTTTGCAGAACAACCAATATGTATAATATATATATTCTACACTTCAGGCATACATACAGCACGAGTAGAACATGGAATACATACATATAATATAGATATGTTGAAGTATGTACACTTCGTACACACCATAGCCACACACACTGTCTGTGACATGGGCTTCCACAGTACAGGATACATACACCAGGTACACATAGTACACCCCACTGTGTTTATCAGAGCTATTGCATGGACTGCAGATGTACGTACACTGATCGGAAACTTCTTCATTTCATCCACTGTAATCTCCTTCAATGCCAGCGGTGTCACCCTGTTCTCTCCAACCATCATATACACCTTGCCCTTCTCAGTCAGACCAGTCTGTCACAAATACAACAGCAGAACATATTTCCACTTGTAAAGAAACCACAGCTTGGTTTTAACATGTGATGTACTCTATGTACAATGTAATGCCAGGCCCAAAGCACTAGAATAGCATGCACATGTATAGTTGTGCTGTTTTGAATTATGCATTCATGCATACTAAGAGGTGATTTGGCTGCATTAATCAACATTGGCATAGCAGAGCCTCTTTGGTTACCAGTCTAGTAGTAGTGTATATACTGAGACCTATAAAAGTGTCAGACTTGTAAAACCTCCACGTGGTATGCATTTCATGTGTGTGCTCTGAGACATTTGTAGAAGCTAACCCAGAATCTCATGACAAGGATTGTAAGGGATGATCTAGAAACTCTAGCAATTGACTTAAACCTTCCAATTATCAATATTCATCGACACCAAAAGCCTCAGGTAACTATAAACATACTCAAGTTGATACTTTTTTGATGATGTTGGGAGAAAGAAGACTTCAAAATAGCTAGTGTATGAACAAATGTTCGAAATGTCTCCTTTTGTACTTTTGTACTTGTAGAGTGTCAAATGTTACATACATATAATAGTCACTGTTCAGCATGTGTCCCTTTGTTACCATGGTTGATCACGCCAAAGATTGAGGAGAACTTTCTCCTTCATCTTTGATCACATATGAATTCTGTCAGGACAGTTCTCTCCACATAAGCATACAAGAATGTATGCCGTATCACATCCCGTAACAAGGTTATACATATAAGGTTGTACAAGGTCATACAATCTTGTCATTCACTTCTAATGGAATGACTGTAGCAGTTCGGACAACAGCCTTGGTGCAATGCACAGTTAGATCAGTTTGTGGTGCACAACAGAACAAAATACAAATGACATCATACGTTGAGCAGTGTACAAAGCACACAGAATAAGACTATCACACCACATTCAGTGTCTGAACACACATATTAGAGCATGTACGGCATTACAGCATTGCCTGATATACGTACACTACAGAGGACAGGAATACACTGCTCACCTCTGCCCAGAGATAGCAATCAGAGACAGGGTCCAGAGCTTCAACCAGCAACCACAATTCTTTGGCATTTTCTGCCTGCATACAGAATAGAGAGATGCCTGACACACACCACTGCATGGAGTTAAACAGGATGGGGCAGTGTTGTACTTCGTAGTAGATCCTCCTTTCATGCCATAATCTCTAGATTGGCAACCCAAGTACACTGTACGTCCTTATTATGATGCCTGTGACACTATGGTATAGTATATAATACTTTAATATTATATGTGCTAATTTTCATGGGATTTAATTTAGGCAGATTTTGTGAATGATATTAGATTGCCAACATTGAATCAGGAATATACTTTGTCTGCAAGAAGACAGCTGTAGGCATTCGTCCTTTTGCAAAAATGTAAAATGCAATCCAGAGTTAATTTGTGAAAATTATAATACATCCCATAAAAATTAGCACACAAATAAAGGCAGTCTGGACTTATTCCATAAGCAACGGTATATATAGCTAGGAGTGATACAGAAGCATACACACGTAGTTATGTATACAGAACCCAACACTCCATAATTTCCCACACACTCTGCTACAAGCGTAATTGATTGGTGTGATGATATATGTAATATCCATGCAACTGTAAGTATACCACAGTATGGTATAGGAATGACACCTTGTGCAATGAAGTGTCATTAGTGCATAGTCGAATACTGCGATCAACCAGTATTGTAAGACAGTATGTATCACAACACAAAGTTGTAGACTGTACATAGTGTGCTCCTTCAGCTGAAAACCTCTGCAATGTCAGATGTTTCCCTACATAAATACCCACATCTGCTGCGTACATCACATGAATGGCATTGTACTAACCACTCCACTCATATACTCGAAGTAGGCAGAGTAGGAGTACTCCGTGTGGTGCTCGCTCTTGTGTTTCCCCTTGGTGCACCCCGTCAGCGCCAGAGCCGCCTCGTAGTTTCTGTGGTTAGCATTGCAACAGCTGTAGGTGTAACGGTGAAATCCCGTCATCTTCTGCGTGTGGTATTTGCAGGACCCGTCCCCGTTCTCCGACTCCTTGTACTCTAGTGCACACTGCACGCAAGTGAGAATAGGCTCCGGTCCTTTTGGTTTCGAGCTTCCAGAAACATCAATGTTGTCCAATTTGCTCTCGATAGCCTAAATAGAGGTTAACGCGAACTCAAGATTACATTTTGTAGTTGAAACAGGTATGCTGTTAAAAAGTTAACTCACCTCCAAACGTTGAAGTATTTGAAGTTGATTGTTCACTATTTCCTTCAGTCGAGTGTCGATGTCCGCCATGTTTTCCGGTCACAGCACTGGGGTCTGAAGCATTACGTGTGCATATTAATTTTCATATAATAACTAGTTGTGAACAAAGTTCAGAACCTCGCAAATAGATCTTGCATATCAAGATCTATGATATGACGTAGTTCAGTGACATCATCTAAAAATGTCTTCCAAAATGGACGTCATGATGGCCGACCATTTGGTGTCCCGAACGACGGATTGGCGAACCCTGCTCTTTGGCGAAGGAAATCGAAAAATCTTTGTGCAAAAAAGTTGACAATTGTTATTTGAATTGTCTTAAGGTACTTGGTGGTGATGCAGTCCGAAATTTGTCGACGGGAGGAATCGAAAAGTAAGTGCTCTTTTATCGGATCGTGTGTGAACCACAGGCAACCTTTGTCTAAGCTTGCCATTTCAATATATGCTGCGACCGTGCCCCATTACCATCGGTGGGACGACTTAGTGCTGAACGCTTCGTTCGACGAACGATTTGCGTTCAAAGAAACCAAAAAATGACCTAAATCACACAATATTGGCGGCCACCGCAATTATGTGCGTGGGTGACCTCGATCGGACTCCCCAAACGAACGGAAACAATTACCTCGCTAACGCTCGGTAATTATAGCGTCGACGGAATATAAAATATTGATATATAGGTACACATCTATTATACTTTACTAGTTGTGAACAAAGTTCAGAACCTCGCAAATGCTAGGCATAAAACCATAGATAGATCGTGCATATCAAGATCTACGATATGACGTAGTTCTGTGACATCATCGAAAAATGTCTTCCAAAATGGACGTCATGATGGCCGACCATTTGGTGTCCCGAACGACGGATTGGCGAACCCTGCTCTTCGGCGATGGAAATCGAAAAATCGTTGTGCAAAAAAGTTGACAATTGTTATTCGAATTGTTTTAAGGTATTTAGTAGTGATGTAGTCCGAAATTTGTCGACAGGAGGAATCGAAAAGTGAGTGCTCTTTTAACGGATCGTGTGTGAACCACAGGCAACCTTTGTCTAAGTTTGCCATTTCAATATATGCTGCGACGGTGCCCCATTACCGTCGGTGGGACGACTTAGTGCTGATCGATTCGTTCGACGAACGATTTGCGTTCAAAGAAACCAAAAAGTGACCTAAATTGAACAATATTGGCGGCCACCGCACTTATGTGCGTGGGCAACCTCGATCGGACTCCCCAAACGAACGGAAACAATTACCTCGCTAACGCTCGGTAATTAGTGTGGTAGCTATGGAGGGAGGTCAACTTCAGCTTCCATTTTTATCTCGCTAGGAAAAAGAATCTTTGCTGGTAGGTAGAGTCAGTCTGGGAATGAAATTGAGAAAGTCTATTAACTGTCTTTAAAGCTTTTCGCCCATCGTTAAAATTTTGGGCAACAATGATCAGTGACATTACTGTCAACCAGAAAGAAGAGTTTTATCAAAATTACCAGAACGGCAACCGTAATACGCGGAAACGCCATGTTAACAGTCACGCGCATGCCTACACGCACATGTCATGACGTCATACTTTTGCAAATGGCTGACAAGATGGACGTCATCATGGCCGGCCAATTCCAGGTCCCGAACGACGTTATGGCATACCCTACTTAAGCCGAAAAGACAGTGAAAAATCGTTACGCAAAATTTTTAGATAACTTGGTTGTTCACGTTTTAAGAGTTCTGGTAATCGCATAGCGGGAAAAGTGCCACCGTGAAGGAAAGAAATGTGAGTTGCCTTTTCTTAAGCGTTGCGCAAACTCTAGGTTGTCTGTATAAACGTTCGTTACTTTATTCTGTAGCACTCCGATGCCCGCTCACACCAGCATCGACCAATATCGAATTTCCTTCACGAGCACTTTGAAACTCTCGGCGAAAGAAAGCACAAATGGGACAAAATCTTGGAATTTTTAACCCGGAAACTAATCAAATGAGTGGGCGCCAACTCTGGGCACCCCTATGCGACGGAAACAGATAACCTCGCGGTATAAACCGCTCGGTAATAATAGCTACTAGGTGTGCACATAGTGCAGAACCTCGCTTGTATATTAGTGTGGTAGCTATGGAGGGAGGTCAACTTCAGCTTCCATTTTTATCTCGCTAGGAAAAAGAATCTTTGCTGGTAGGTAGAGTCAGTCTGGGAATGAAATTGAGAAAGTCTATTAACTGTCTTTTAAGGTTTTCGCCCATCGTTAAAATTTTGGGCAACAATGATCAGTGACATTAGTGTCAACCAGAAAGAAGAGTTTTATCAAAATTACCAGAACGGCAACCGTAATACGCGGAAACGCCATGTTAACAGTCACGCGCATGCCTACACGCACATGTCATGACGTCATACTTTTGCAAATGGCTGACAAGATGGACGTCATCATGGCCGGCCAATTCTAGGTCCCGAACGACGTTACGGCATACCCTACTTAAGCCGAAAGGAAAGTGAAAAATCGTTACGCAAAATTTTTAGATAACTTGGTTGTTCACGTTTTAAGAGTTCTGGTAATCGCATAGCGGGAAAAGTGCCACCGTGAAGGAAAGAAATGTGAGTTGCCTTTTCTTAAGCGTTGCGCAAACTCCAGGTTGTCTGTACAAACGTTCGTTACTTTATTCTGTAGCACTCCGATGCCCGCTCACACCAGCATCGACCAATATCGAATTTCCTTCACGAGCACTTTGAAACTCTCGGCGAAAGAAAGCACAAATGGGACAAAATCTTGGAATTTTTAACCCGGAAACTAATCAAATGAGTGGGCGCCAACTCTGGGCACCCCTATGCGACGGAAACAGATAACCTCGCGGTATAAACCGCTCGGTAATAATAGCTATAAGGATAGTTTGGGACAATTTTTGCTTGAGAACTACCCTCAACATTTAATTGGTTGTGAACGAATTTTCAATAAACTTTACAAAATTCAAGTCCACTTCGGTGTTGAAAATGGCAAACTTGTGCATGTAGATGGAAGACATAATATTTAAACTGTTTATTGGCAATACCCATGCAAGTCTAACTCATTTTAGGGTAATCACAGTTTTTTTATTATTGCTAGTTATTATAATTTTTAGCTAGTAGAGTTGAAGTCCACTATAATTTTTCATTGAATTATAAATAAATAGGACCACTTAGCCAATGCAGGCTATTTTACAGGGTTGCCAATGCACTTCGTGAAACAGGGATTAATGTACATACATTATAATGTTACTAAGGTAGTCTGAGAGCACAAGTTAGTGTGGTATTGCATGATCATAATTGTCGAGGGTCTGCGCGAACGCAGTTCCTCACTACCAAAAATTACACACCCGAGTTCCCCACGTTTGGGGGAATCGCAGGCTTCAACCATCCGTAGTGCAATGGAATAGCCTCCACCTGGGCCACCTGCCTTGATGATCACAGGGGACCTGTGCCAGGTAAGTTAACCTTACCGAGAACATCACCTGGATAACAGATACAGCTGAATACAACACTTGTGGTTGTTGTATTTACAGATCAGATTGCTTTTATACTCCAGGACACACTACAGGCAGATGAGACTAGACTCTAGCTCTTCAGGTTTCAAGCTTCATGGAAGAACCTAACATCTAATGTGGTCCAATTTGTTCTCAATAGCTGAAGAGCGATTTAATATAGCTATAACACAAACTCGATTATATAGATTGTATTTTGCAATTGAAGCCTATACAGTATGACAGTATATATACGTATATATGCTGGTTGTCCAGTACTTCTTTCAGTACAGGAGTGAGATGTCTGCTATGTTTCCTGTTACAATTCTATTCTTTAATTAAAAGTCATTTTGTCAAGACATAATATTATTTAGTGGTTAAGACATGGACACTCGGGCATTATAACATATAAAATACCGAGTCCCAAGGGCACGAAGCACCCAAGGGCGAGTGTATTATATATGTCATACTGCCTGAGTGTCCATGTCTTAACCAGGAGCGCATCCCTTGCTAATGCTTTATACTGTTGCTAACGCTTTATACATTATAAAATTGCTGTATAATAGCACTGTTTCTATGGTAGCGAATGCTATACGAATATAATGTAAAAAATTATATTATAGTATATACATAGTGGATATATAATATATATAATATATATATTATATAACATAATGTAGATTCACTTGTGTGTGGGGACCATAATAATATTCAATTGTGTGCACATGCATGTCTTGTCAAGTGATCATGACTGCACATGCTATGATGTGCAATAATAATTAACACATGCGCATTGCATGCACTCAATAGTCCATATATCATGTGTGTTATGGATGCACTATAGTACATATCAATTATGTGTTCTTCTATCACACTGTTACAACCTTATCATTCTACAAAGGTTGTGAACAACTATAATATTCTTATATTACAGAATAACAATCACCACACATATTTGAAGTAAATTATGGTTAATACTAGCTGGTATTGTAAAAAGTCAAATGACTATTTTTGGGAAGAGTAATTTGAGTGAGATAACTGATAAGTGCTAAACTCCCTCCAGCCACGGGTGTCCAAGGCAGTCGGCTGCAGTGTACCGTCTTTGAGGGTGGAATTCCAGCATTGGTTTCAGGAAGGAGGCAAAGAGGTCTGCTTTTTCCGTCTCCCAATTGTATTTCTCCTGCAAAACCTCTTTGAGACCCCTGGTTATCAAGAGGGAGAGAGAGATGGATACTGGTAACATATGTGAGGCATGTCAGTGCATAAATACATGGTACAATACAGCTATGTAGCCATATATACTCAATATACAGCTCTATACATGTTACAGTACAAAGTAGCAACATTCATATACAGCTCTGTACATGTCACGGTACAATGTTACTACAATTGTGTACAGCTCTTGTACATGCTAATGTACAATGTACCGTAAATGTTCTAATTTTTCGTCAGAGCAAAGTTCAAGGAAAAACCGTCATTTAGAACAAGATTGGCTGTGAATCCTAACCTGACGAATAAATAGAAAACCGTGACGAATATTTAGAATTGCCGATGACTAATTGGAACGAAATAAAATGGCTGCGTTTAGCCTGAAAGTCCTCGCTCCGTTCGTGGATACCACATAAATTGAGAGTATTGGAAGCCTAGCATTTCGGATCGCGTTACTTCCAGAAGTTGAAACGATATGCACGGTATAATATTATAATAATATTACATTGAAACAGTCTAAAATCAGCCGTACACGTACACGCGTACAAATAATATTTTGCTGTATTCTATTTCCTATCAGACAATCCTCACGATCGCTTTGCAGTCGTTGCTTATGGAGCAGGAGTCAACTTTGAAGTAGTGAGCAATGACAGAAAATCCTATAAAATATTATAAAGGTAGCTAACAAAGACATCTGACGAAAAATTAGAACTAATGACGAAAATTTAGAATGCGTCACATTTCGTCATCAATTAGAACGTTTTAGAACCTATCTGGAGCCAATGACGAATAATTAGGTCGACAAAAAATTAGAACAAATACGGTATTTACACATGTATACAGCACTGTATAAACACAAGTAGTTTGAAATCTTACCAAAAACGAAGCTGCTGAATGTGCTTCAGTTCACCTGTGGAATGTATGCAAAATAGAATAATTAACAACCACAAACAAGGTGTACAGAAACAAGCATAGGTCTAAGACTATATGTAGGATTGGTACAGTGTCCGACATGTTAGTATACACACTGGTTGAATTGTCAGCCAACAGGGATGGTGACCCTTATGTCACAGTTTACATCTAAGAAACATCCTCCATGGAAATGATAACTTCCATAACGGTGGGAATGGTATAGTTCAAGTACAGCATAATACAGTCTCGTTTGAAATCTCACTTGAATAGAACACAAACTGTTACAGTGTGTGTAAATACTCCAAGGAAACCAGCACAGTACACATTCTCCAAATAATATTCTGCACATACGTACGTACGTATGTGCATATTGAAGATCACACACACATTACTTCATACTCAGTGTTCAGTGAGTAATTACCTTTTCTAGTGAAGAATTCCCTAACATACTGTCCTTTGATGAGGTTCTTTGGAATGTTCCCAAGTAACTCAATAATGTGAGCAATGTGATCTGAGAGGAGAGCATGACGTGCAGGGTGAACAACAGTACATTCAGCTCTGGGGGAGGTGCTGTACTACGTACGTAGCTATTTCAGCCAGCAGTGCTAGATGGAGAGTGTATTAGGAAGTACAGCCAGGTGTGAGGGGTTATGCATGTATTCTATGTATAGTTGAAATATTGGATTAACTGCAAGAATATTGGACACACATATACAGTATAATGTGTGATGTACAGTGAGTACATGTGTTGGATGTACAGTCAGGATGTACCTATGATATACAGTTGGGGTACTAGATGTATGGTTACACAGTCGGTTGTGAACCACACAGACTGTTGCAGATCAAACACACAAACACACATACACGCACACATCACACTCCGTCAGGCTGCTGTAGATGATACAGGCAGTTAGAACAGTGGATGTACAACTGGGAGGTTTGATGCACATTACAACCATCGACCAATTTGGAGTTGTTGCATTATGTGAGTACACGTATGTGGTGAATGACATTAATCACCAAATGTACATTTATTACACCAAATAAGTATCAGAATGTGTTCACATACCACTTGCATGCACGCACACACACACACACACACACACACACACACACACACACACACACACAAACACACACACACATATATGCATATCCCACATGCACGCACACAGGCATGCACGCGCGCGCACACACACACGTGTATATACCTTCATCTCTAGAATAGTCTCTACCAGCTTTTGGCTCAAATAAATAATCTCCAGTTGCAAGTTCAAAGACCTACACAATCAAAGAGTTTGATACAACTCACAAGACCTTTCACCCTCAAAAACCCATAACCCAGTGTCTGTACAGATATGTATGGGCAATAGAGGAACATTCTATCATGAAAGACATGTACCGCTCATAGGTGTCAACTAGCCAGGTCTACAATTAGGGACGGTGTATACACAGAAATAGGGATTCTGAGGAAAAAAGATGGACATCCTCAAAATTTAACACAAAATACGTATATACCCTCCCATGGTCTCAATAGTCTCAATTTGTATTAAAGTATTCAAAATAGAGATACCTAATTCCTCCATAATAGGGAAATCTTGTGTATAACCATTACCAGCACCTATGTCTCACAGGACATCAATCCTGATACACTCCACTCTCGTTACCGGTTGACTGTAGGTACATACCATGCATGCTAAGCTCCAGATATCAGCAGGAGGCCCGTACTCGGCCCCCAGGATGACCTCCAGGCACCTGTACTGCCTGGTCTGGATCTGATCTGTGAAGTGGTGGTCTATCCAACAGGCATTGCCCAAATCTGCAATCTTCACATCGATGGGTCCACCCAGAGCTCCCCAATTGTCATCTGTAACAAGAAGCATCATTAAAAGTAGTAGATTAACGATGAGTAAACTTGTACATATGTGTGTACAATGTTAGCTACGTAATATATAACCACAATACTGTACTCTGAGATCATTGAACACAATCACTGTGATTGCCATAGCTGCATCACAAGTACTGATGAAACACTACCAGTCTATGCATCACTTGTTTCTCCCTGGACTGTAAAACATAGTATTACACAAACATGTCTCCCAACTATACAACTACACAACACACTCACTTGGCTTGTCTCTCTGCACATCAGTGGTTGCTTCTTGTATGGTGGCATGTCCCTCAGTAGTGACTGCAGGAGTGGACGTATCCATGCTAGTGGAGCTGCTATTGGAGCCATTCATCATTGGATTCTTGTCTGTTGGAGGACTTGGCTTCTTGTCAGGGTCTTCCTTCTGTTTCTTTTCATCCTCCTTCTTCTCGTCATTTTCCTCCTTCTCTTCAACATTATTTGATTCTTTTTGCTTCTGTTTCTTAATCTTCTTCTTTAACCTTTTCTTTTGGTTTTTGGACAGATTAGTCATGGTAAGTGGATTGACAGAGGTACCACCAGTGGTTGGTATCTTCCTGGCAGTTGGGGCTGAGCTTACTGAGTGGGTAAGAAATTAGTAGTAGTGTCAAGTGTGTGTGTGTGTGTGTGTGTGTGTGTGTGTGTGTGTGTGTGTGTGTGTGTGTGTGTGTGCGTGTGTGTGTGACAGTTACACAGGGATATTGGGGGCTGGCCACATTGGCTTCTTGAGTTACAGCAACAAATGCCATTGAAACAGCCAGCTTCGAATCATTTTGCATAACTTTTTAGCCAATCCTGCCGCTTACTAACATGTAATGTTTTTCATCTGTATACAAACTATGCATTTGCGGTTTGTTAGGAAAACAATGATGCATGAGCTGTTGAAATCCCACACTAGACAGTCATGTGGTGCTTACTGTATACAGCATTGTGACATACGCAGGTACATACTTGCCGACTTTGAGTTGGTTCTCTCGTCCGCCAACTTCTTGATGTACTCATCACTAACACAAAGTAAAATGTTCTCTGGCTTGATGTCGGTGTGGATTATTTGACACTGAGTGTGGAGGTAGTCCAGGCCCATGAGAACCTTAAGAATACATTAGAAGGCAAGCTTAGAGACTTGAATATATAAATATGTAGTACTTAGAAGGAGATAAACATAGCAAACACTCTGTAGGTAAGGTACAGTATGAACCTTGATCAAATGAACACCAGCTGCACAAAACAGAATCATAACGGAGGAGACATGGTCATCTAGGTACTAAGATTAAGTGTAGATTATTGATTTTGTCTCCTCAGTCTTCAAATTAAAATGTTACCAGAAAACCAAAAGGCATCCACATCATTTTTTTTCATTTATTAATTGTCGAGGGTCTGCGCGAACGCAGTTCCTCACTACCAAAAATTACACACCCGAGTTCCCCACGTTTGGGGGAATCGCAGGCTTCAACCATCCGTAGTGCAATGGAATAGCCTCCACCTGGGCCACCTGCCTTGATGATCACAGGGGACCTGTGCCAGGTAAGTTACTTAGCACCCGGCATAGACGTCATAGGTGGTAAATTACAGCAAAACACTTGTGGTTCGCGATATCACCGATCATGAATATAATTATAGCGATACAGCTTACGTGACGACAACAATACAATTCGCTTCTGAGTTTTGCGTACGTACGTATAATAATGTATACGTGTATACCTGTTTTGTGATCCACTTGACTGCGTGTAAAGGCAATCCTTTGTAATCCGACTGAATTATCAACTTGAGCAAGTTGTTCCCCAAAACTTCAAAAACCATACAAATATCTATCAAGTTGAATAGTCAAGGACAACACCATTTCCAAGATGTACAGAAGAACAAGAATAGCAGCAGAGGGATGTGCAGGGAATTAAAATGAAAGTGTGCATTAGACTTATCGCAAGGAGGCAAACAACACTGACAGCATTGCAGGTTAAGAGACACACAAGGTGAAAGGGAAGGAATAGCATAGAATTTAGCAGGCTACAATCAGCACACAAGGTATGCAAGTACAGCTATTGCTTTTTTGATGAGGATACGAGTTCCGTTAGTTCCATGGATCTTGAAGTCATCCAACAACTGCACTACTTTTAGCTTTCCAGGTGAATCCTTATTACCGTTGGCAACCTACAAGGACCAATAAGGACGATGCCAGTGATGTATGTGTGTGTGTTTGTGTGTGCTTGTGCGTGTGTGTGTGTGTGTGTGTGTGTGTGTGTGTGTGTGTGTGTGTGTGTGTGTATGTGTGTGTGTTTGTGTGTGTGTTTGTGTGTGCTTGTGTGTGTGTGTGTGTGTGTGTATGTGTGTGTGTGTGTGTGTGTGTGTGTGTGTGTATGTTTGTGTGTGTGTGTGTTTGTGTGTGTTTGTGTGTGTGCATGTGTGTGCGTGCGTGTGTGTGTGTGTGCGCGCGCGTGTGTGTGTGCATGCACATGCATGCGTGCGTGCGTGCGTGCGTGTCAAATGGAGTTTAAGTCACAAACAGACAAATTGTGCATGAATTTGTTAAACACACAATATGTACATACATACCTTTTTCAGCAGCTCAATCTCATCTCTGGCTGTCTCTGTATAATGCTGAGCTGATTTCACCACCTTGAGAGCAACATGTCGTTTGTTCCTATACAATACACATACACAGTAGAGATAGGTACGTATGTACATACATAGATAGAATGACAGTCACAAAGAACAGACAGATACACTCATGTGACTACATACATTGAGAACTTGTGCGTGACAACCCTCCACACATTCGTATGTATGTACACATGTATGCATATCACAACAGATAGGCAAAATGAGACATGCATATACATACGTACGTACATACGTCGTACCTGCAGATACACTCAATACCAATATAACATAAAATTAAAGAAACAATCTATCCATAAATTATGTACCTATATGCAATGGTAAATTGAATAAACAACAGACAATTTCACATCATTTCAGTTATCCCAGTTTATCACTTATCAGAACATTTTTCAATCAAGTTTCATAGTGATACAGATAAGCAAGGTTGCAACATTCAAATCATATACATACGTACATACACTGTCACCCTTATGGAGACACACTACCACTTGCAGTGAACTTACTTCACGTCATAGCTGAGCCACACTGTGGAGAAGTGCCCCCATCCCAGCTTCCTTACAATGACATATCGACTGTTGTACATGTCACCAATTTGAACCAAATGGTAACCTCCTGAGAAAAACAGAGAGAGTGCATGAATGCCCACCATAACACTGGTATGTATGTGAACATGTGAAAGTTGTTAGACATGTTGGTTGTATTTCTTTATAGTTGTAGGACTATTGTTTAACACGTCCCGCCATAGCAGAATGATTTAGCAATTGATTTGAGTTTTGTATTTTATGTGCCTGAAGAAATCTGTGATGGGTGAAACGTTGCATGAATGATTAATTTGTGAAAAGAATTGTTTGAATATCGCTATAGACGTGTTAAACAATAGTTCTACAGCTATAAAGAAATACTGGTATGTATGCATACGTATATGCTTACATGCACACAAACACACACATTTACACACAGCACATACACAAACATGTACGCACACACACGCACGCATGCACACACACACACACACACACACACACACACACACACACACACACATGTACACATAAATGTATGGAATATAATACGAATACAAAACATATGTCCACAAATGCCCCCATCCAGTGTACTGCATAAGAATCTGAAAGTACAATTTTCGGGGGATTGGAGTACACTGCAAACCACCTGAGAAAACACAGGGTTCATTTGAACTACTGAAATATTCCTTTGAAACGATTGTTCAGTTTCATGTGAATGTTATTCTGAATTGAAAGTAAAACTACACCCGACCGCCAGGGGATTATACAGCCACTGTGCTCAGAATACTGAAGGTACAATCCTACAAACACATCAGCTGCATCAACAGATAATATTATGAAAGTAATATGGTGTACTTGTGGTACATTAATTCATTCATTTTCAATATTGGATGTTTCCATACAGCCATTGAACAGTGGGCCCCAGTGACTGTTCTCATAAGGGACATGATCATCCAATCACCCGGTCTTACCGAACATGGGAATAGTTAGGGTCATAAGACCAGGTCATGCCAGTGTGTAGAGGGGGCCACAAAGGTGTGTGTGGGAGGAGGCAAATGTGTAGGGGAGGGTCACACACGAGTGTGGGAGGAGGCACAAATGTAGGGGAGGGTCACACACGAGTGTGGGAGGAGACACATGTGTAGGGGAGGGTCACACACGAGTGTGGGAGGAGGCACATGTGTAGGGGAGGGTCACACACGAGTGTGGGAGGAGGCACAAATGTATGGGAGGGTCACACACAAGTGTGGGAGGAGGCACAAATGTAGGGGAGGGTCACAAAGGTGTGTGAGGGAGGAGGCACAAACGTAGGGGAGGGTCACACACGAGTGTGGGAGGAGACACCTGTGTAGGGGGAGGGTCACATACGTATGTATACATAATACATATACAGGTATGTGTAAAAATATGAGTGATGTAAAATGAAATTGTGCTCTTTTGAAATCTGGTATTGTACATACGTACGTAGGCCCAAAAGATACCTACGTACGTACATAGGTACAGTACATGCAATGAGATGATCCATCCAACACTCACAGTACACCCACTACTATACATGGTATGTAATACAGTATACAATTACTGATATACAAATAAGATGAATGTACTTGTGCATACAATGGTGCACAAGAAAAAATGTCTTGTTAGAATGAAATGAATGAATGAAATGAACTGTACATTTATCTCTATCATAGTGACCTAAACACTGCACTATACCTCCGACAAATCACCTGATTTCAGAGGTCTGCTGTGTTTACATAGCAACAAATGAATGGCAGTCAAGGAGTGGACATCAGAGCACAATATTAATAGGATCCCACCACAGTAGAGCATCATGACATCCTCCTGGCACCACTCCGAAAACACCAAGCTACAACCATTCCACAGACAAATGGTTACAACCTCTTCACAGACAACCAGCTACAACCTCTTCACAGACAAATGGTTACAACCTCTTCACAGACAACCAGCTACAACCTCTTCACAGACAAGACAACCAGCTACAACCTCTTCACAGACAACCAGCTACAACCTCTTCACAGACAACCAGCTACAACCTCTTCACAGACAAGACAACCAGCTACAACCTCTTCACAGACAACCAGCTACAACCTCTTCACAGACAAGACAACCAGTTACAACCTCTTCACAGACAACCAGCTACAACCTCTTCACAGACAACCAGTTACAACCTCTTCACAGACAAGACAACCAGTTACAACCTCTTCACAGACAACCAGCTACAACCTCTTCACAGACAAGACAACCAGTTACAACCTCTTCACAGACAACCAGCTACAACCTCTTCACAGACACCTTGCATGTGATTGTATACAGCAACCCTTGTAGCATTGTAGAATCTGAGAATGGAACTAATCTGAAAGACTAGTCCAAAGTGGGCTGACATACATATGTACGTACATATGTACATCTGTGGTCCACTGTATGAATGTAACATGGTTACAATGTTGGCTTTTCAGGTAGACAAATAAGTACTTTCGTACATACATACATGGTACACCATCCTGTTATCAAGCAAGCCATACTGTACAATCTGCCACTTGCATGCAGCACTATACAAGGAAATGGATACACACATACGGTAGGCATCACGGAAAACCTGACATACGTACTTATGTATACTATACTTACGTATGTATGTGTGGCTGTACATACTTCCACTATTCTCCCAACATCACACCATCAATAAAGCCACCAAAGGAGATGATACACAGAGCAGCACAAAGAGTCATTGTATGTGATGCCATACAAGGAGTGACGGGAGGAATATTTGACATGCATACCATGCGTACACTGCCGGTGGTGACAGTGAAGTCACACACATGCACGCACGCATGCACACACACACACACACACACACACACACACACACACACACACATGTACTTACCCATACCATACAAACAATGTATAGCAAATATACGTACGTACATACACTACAGGTACAATTGCTCACTGTACGTATGTGATGTATTAAAGGTACAAAATCAAATAAACCAATTTGCTATCAACTCAAACTCACTCAACACAAACAGTGTATAAGAACTACGATTGCTATTCTTTGTCAATTTTAAACGAAAGCGTCATTACACACTACCGGTGTCATGGTCCATATGTGACGGTAACGTTATATCACAGATCTTCCAACACAAAAAGACCAAGTGTAAGCAGATACACATACACAGAAAAACACGGAAAACCTATGTTCATGTAAGCTCTGTAATAACAAACAAGATTTCAACCAGAACTGTGTTTGACTTCATTCTTTTCTTGTTGTGGTTAGTTGTAACTTGACCACAAGAAGTGTTTGCACAAATGGAGAACTGCCATCAGATTAAGTATCCTAGGTGTGATACATTCCACATCCCACAGGATCAACCTTATAATTGTAGCACACACATTATATTAGCAGCTCACTAGAGAGGAACAGGTAGGATTTGGACACAAGTACATCACACACACACACACACACACACACACACACACACACACACACACACACACACACACACACACACACACACACACCTGGTCTGTAGTCCCGAGGGTCCTCCTGTTCCTCCTCACTGCTCTCAGCATCAGAGTAATCTGAATACTCCGGACTGCTGTCATAGTAAGAGGAGGATTTACTCCTGTTGACAGAATTAATGGAACAATACAGACATGTGACACAATGATTCAATGCACTCACTAACCACAGTGTACACAACCCAGACAAGGTCACTGCACTGCATGCATTGACCTATTCATAGGACTCTCCCTTATTCGTCAACAGCAAGCAAGTAAATACAGCATTGTAATACAAGCACATATAGAAATTCCATACAGTCTGTGTACAGCTTGCTCTAAATACAACATCAATAGAAGAATAAAAGGTCCCAAGGAGTAGAACAAGAACATTTATGTACATACACACATATGTACAGGCAGAGTAGGTACAAATCATGCTAGTACCCTCTGAAGCTACTATGAAGTATGTGGTATCAAAGTTTCCCACTACTGCAGGGACACTACACCTTGAAAATTGGGTTATGTCTGATAATAGTCAAGGCCCATTATATGTACGTATGTACGTACATACGTATAGAAGAGTATACATATGTATGTACGTATGTATATATTGCATAAAGGGCCACTCATGCTGTTTTGGAAATGACCTGTAGTGAACTTGTGAAGTTTCATTTGTTTTACTAAAAGTAAGAGATTTGAACATAAACAAGAAGATGAACATTATAACAGTCTACAATACTCCCATACACATACAGATGCATACATGTTTGTTTGTACATACGTACGTACGTAGGGTATGTACATACTGTACATTCACATATGTATATGCTTGTACATGCATTCATGTTTGCATGTACCTATGTAAGTTACTGTACATACAAATTGTAGTAGTGCCTACACACACTTCACACATGTATCAGGACAGTTGGTGTAAACTATCTCTCAGTTTACAAAACACCAGGTGCTGCCCTGACAACCAGCCAGGGACAGAACCATGGGAACAAGATACGAACATTTCATCACCATTGACAGCCAGCTGGAACCAAAGATAGCCAACACAACAAAGTTCCAAATATACTGTGTACACAATGATATTACATACGTACGTACACACAGTAGATAAGTACCGTCCTGCGAGTTTAGGACGCAATGTCTTGAGTGGCAGACAAAACCTCTGATAATAGATTAGGTCCCTGTAACATGAACACACACACACACACACACACACACACACACACACACACACACACACACACAACAAGATCACATATTGGACCAGTCACCAGAGAATGGAATGGTACACACGTTTATCGCTAGAGACAGTAATCCGAAAAACAGACAAAACTAACACACAGGAGGTCTGGAACACACACCAAATACGCAAGTATTTGATCAGAAACAGACACAGACTAGAGTACTGTACATAAATACATGTAACACAAACACAAACACGGACAGACATACGTACACACACATCCACTCATTCAAATACATACGCACACACGTACACCACACACACACACACACACACACACACACGGACATACGTATACACACACACGGACACATACACACACATACAGACATACACAAATAACACAAACATACTGTACACATATACACTACATAC